>KL290126.1:0-10163 GCA_000699545.1 Podiceps cristatus | reverse complement strand
CTCTTTCCCACATCCCTCCCTCCCCTTCACCTCCCAAGTTTCATCCTAGCCTAAGGCAGTAAAATCCGTAGGGTGGGGGTTTCCTTAAACACATTGTATATGAGAGTATGTGACTTATCATCTCTGTGCCTCATTTACAGTGAGACTTAGCAGCTGCTCCGCGACCATGTGATACATTGAGCTTTGTATAATAGTTCACTTGAAGGTCTTTGCACAGTTCAGGCATGTCAGCTGAGTACCTTCAAGCAGTGCAGGGACTTGTAATTAGAGTGGCCCGAGGCTGCTCGCCTTTCTGAGGGGCTTTGTCTTCCCCGCTGATCCCAGTGGCATCCTGTTTCCAGAGGCTCGCCATCCGAGCTCCAGCGCAGGCTCGGCGGGCGGTGGGGGGATCCGAGGTATGTCAGGAACTGAAAACAGGTATGAGAGTTCAAGCCTAGACAAAGGTCTTGTTAGTCATCTGAACACAAAGCATGCAGCACCTTGCCTCTCTGCTGGATCCCGCAGCAGGTAAAGAAAGAACCGCCCTGTGCTTTACCTTGGAGGAGTTATGCCCCGGTCCCTTTCCAAAATAAACAATCCACTGTGTTTATCTGTAATGACTTTTGTCACTTTAAGCAAGCTGGCTGATGCAGACATTCTTGGGAGGATGTCAAAGGAAGAAATATACTGTTTTCTAAGTCGCCCTTTTAAATGACTGCATCATTTCTGCAACACTCTGAGTGCTTTATACTCTGCCTGCAAGTTCCCATCCATTTTTCCCTGAGCATTTTTGGAAGCAGAGATTGAGCAATTTGGAAAGGATAGGCCTGAACTTCCTATTTCTGTCTTTCCATTTCTGTTGTGCACTAAATCAGCGGAGAAAAAAAGTAAAGAAAAAGAATGAACCTGAGATTTTTATATGGAACAGTACATTTTTAGCCACTCAGATTTGCAAAGACACATTGAAGCCCAGAGGATATTAAACAGCAAATCAACAAGACGTTGCTAAAACAGCCAGTCTAGGAAACAGATAATTTGGTTTTACCTCATAAAAGGGTTACTTTTGATGGTTGGGGTAGGAGAAGTTCCTCACAGGTATAAGCTGACACACTGTTCTCATCTGTTACTCTACTGCACTGGCCCTGTAGTAAGTATAAATCAATGTGTAAGATATGACAGGTCTGACTGTAAGGAAGCATGTTTGCCTGTTCTTGTACCTCTCTCTTATGGCTCACCAAGGAAGAAATATTTCTAGTGCCCATACCCACTGCTATATGAGAAAACAAGGTTTTTCCACAGAGGTGCAGAGAATCACCATCATGTTGGGCTGGTGCTCACGAGGCACAACAGCCCTCCCTTCCCACCACCTCCTACACATCCACTGCCTGTTGCGCTTGGCTCTGCCATCCCGTCACCTTCAGAGGGGTGGGAGTGTGGTGAGTGCTCACAGGTGGCACACAGGTGATCCCCTCTTTAAATAAGTCCGAAGAGCTGTCATTTTTTATGAATGAAGCAACAGGCCTGCTGTCAGTGCTGCCAGGAGGCACAGGGGTCTCCTCCTTCTTCTGCCTCCCTGGAAGAGCAGGGCTGAGGACACCGCATGCTTATATCCACCACCGCACATAGCCCTTGTGGCTATATATATCCCTGTAAGAGAAAGAGGATCAAGAGCCCTCTGGCCCCAAGCCTGCTCAGGCTCAGCTGTCCTCAGAGCAAGAGGCTCTGGTGGGCTATAGCTTTGCTAGTAAATGAGATGGTTGGATTGAAGAGAAGAGGATTGGCTGCACCGCTGCATCGTGAGGCCGGTCCTTGGCTCCGAGTAGTGCTCACCAGCACTGTCAGACAATTGCCAGGGATGGTCCAGAGGTCATCATGGCCCTGAGACTGCTCCCAGTAGGCCAGCGGGGCACAGCCCCCTTCTTCTGGTGGGAGTGTGATGGGGGTGCTCTTCTTTGCCAGTTGGCCTCAAAGCCAGAGACCAGTCTCAGGCACGCTTAATTACCAGTATGCATAGCTGGAGTTTGCACCCCTGCAAATCAGAGTGGGGTGGGGTCGTGGGGTGTCCTTGTGACCCTAGGACATAATCATCATGTCACTCTTGGTTATTCGGTTCAAAGTATCTGAAATAGTTGAGGGCTATGTCGCAAGCAAAAAACCATGTTTTTATAGCACAGATTGAACAGATGTGCTGCATACCCAGGGGCGTGCCAAGAGGGCACGGGGAGCACTTCAAAGCGTAGTGTCTGCTGGGATAACGTTGGAGGAATAGAGAAGGTGGAGGGAGCCAAATGTGCTGCCGTCTTAGCCACACTGCCCTTTGGAAGTGGTCCCCGGGGTGGGGGGGGCAATGTCCCCTTACCTCCTCCAGCACATGTGCCATCGTCTGCTGCTGCCTTTGCGGCTCCAGCTTGCTGCCCTCATTGCCTCTCCCGACATCGCCTCTGTCTCCGCCACCCTGGCTCTGCCGCAGCCTGCAGCGAGCCGGGCAGCAGTGGACACACAAACACGCTGCAGACACGCAGGGCTGCAGGCACGCAGACACTTCGGGTGTCCTTGGGGCTGCGCGAGCTCAGCCCACGCGCTGGCCTTGCTGGGCAAGACAAACCTGACATCAGGTTTATGTTGCTGGCACTTGGAGTAACAGCTGGATTTGCTTCCAGCCCTAAGCTCCTTGCAGCCGTGGGTGAATTGCTTGCTAGAATAAAGCTGGCTAATTTAGTACTAGTTTTGGAGTGTCTACATTGTGTTTTTGTCATGGCAGTCTAAACAGACATGAGAAACATTCAGCAAGCTTGCTTGGGCTTTTCTTCTGCCTCTAGAAACAGCCCAAACTGCTGGGACTGCTTGGCTAGATCTGGGGTCTGGATACTGTAATTCACTCATGCTAATATTGTTATTTATATCCACCAACAATACTCCGTAATATCAAATAGATTTTGGCCCGGTAGATCCCTTGTATATTCAAAAGTAGGGAAGCCTGATTAAAAGATTTCCCTGCCTGTCCCTCTGGGTTTGTAACTAAAAGTTTTGACTTCGGGCTTTGCATTCTCTGTCGTATTTTGAAATCAGTATCTCCTTTTATTAACCTGAACATTCTGGATCTTACCTTATTACCTATGACATAAGAATATTGTCACTTGGCCAGTTTTCCTCTTAGAGATAATATTTTATGAAGTTCTATATACGAATCGCCAAATTGCTTCATGTTTTCCAGTGCTCTTGGAAATGAGCATTGTATCAAACTCATCACAGAATTAAACTTCCAGGTTCCCAGGCACAGGGCTCATCCAGCAAGCTTGCATCCAGGTCATGTTATTTTAATACTGAACATGTCTGTGATTGTGCCCTGGCTGGTGTCAGTGACAAAATCCCATTGAGTTAAAGGAAGGTAGGATGTGGCCCAAAATGCTAATTCTGTTGACTTTCTTAATGGGTTTCAGTTTAACCCCACAGCACTGAAGACTGTTTTTTTTTCCTATGGCCCAACTTTATCGGTTCCTCTCAATACTCCAAGTTTACATGACTCCCTTTTTCATCCCATCAACAAAGAATTATGCTGAATTACGGCTTAGTTACCAAAGGGGAATTGTGTGTTTGAGGTATATTTTTCATGAGGCATTTTGGCCAAGTGGATGAGGTATTAATATGAGAAACTATAAACAAATCTTGGTTTTCTAAACTGCAGATAGAGTGATTGGCTTAATTTGTTTCTATACACTGCTATCCTGAAAACTAAACTGAAGCATCCAAATTAAACAGGAGATGTAAATATTAGCCAGATGTTCCCTGGTGTCAGAACTCTTTTTTGGTTGGGTTTTTTTTTTTCTTTTGCTATTAAATGGGTATACTTTTTAGATCTAACATAATGACCTATGTTTTAGATTTTGGTCCTGGCCTAATGGCTTTTTATCATATGATTATGATATCATCCAATCATGTAAGCGTCATGAGATGCTGTTCAGCTTTGCCGAAGCACATGAGTGTCAAACTGCTTAGTTTAGGCTGAACCATTTGTCTGACTGTCTTAATGCGGGGAGTGAATGTGCTGTTAATTTAGGAAATGCCAGCTGAGGCTGAGGGTTTAGCAAGCCAAGCAAAACAGAGCACTGACCACAGATTGAAACTTTACAGAGTTCCTTAATGGTTCTGTCAAAAAGAAATATAACACTTTTTTCCCCCTACAGAAGTTGCAATAGTCTTCTGGTGCAAGTAGCAACCAGTAGGGTTTCAGCATTGATAAACAGGGATGGAAAAGACAGACACTTGACTTAGCTTTTGGTTAATGCTTTTTCCTGAAGACATTTGTTGATAGTGAAGCTTTTGGTTCCTTTTTCCTATTTAATATTACAGGGCAAAAGACTGCAGCAACTGGTAAATCAGGATTTAGGAGATACAGATGGAATATTTTCAATATAATTAAAACTGTAGTACTGACTTTATGTGTTTAATCCAAATGAGCAAAGCAAAATGACCTCTATTTTTTTCTGTTACCTCAATGGCCTAACTCAGAAGTATGGTCTTTTTAAACTTCCCTCAGTGTAGGTCTGGGTTTGCGAGCTACTGAGAATGCTTGAAGAGCCTTGAATCTCCTGCTAAACACTGACAATTAAATGTCCATGATTTTGGGCCAAGAGATTGAACAGTTATATGTTATGCTGAGAGGGTTAGCTGCAAAGATCCTTACTTTGACCCTTTTGTTCCCGAGTTGCACATTTGCTAGGGCCTTTGTCCTCCCCTGTCTTTTGTCTTAGTGTTGGGTTTGTTGGGTTTTTTTTTCACTGATCTCTCTGAATCATTGCTAAGGTTGGTTGGGACAAGAAATTGTTTTATGATGTCCGCTTAGCACCCTGAGGACTTTGGTGGGTAAAAGAGAGAAAGTTTAATAAATAGAATTATTAATCTTCTTCTTTATCTATCCAAAGCTTTGTTAGAGGAAAGAGGCTTGCCTGTGAACTCTCCACTGCAGAATTTCTCATCACTTAGGCCATTTAAAAATAGACTGGACAAAGCACTAGGGAACACACTGCAGAGGGCAAGTCTGCGCTGTTAGTGAGAGAGACTAGATGACTTTCCCATATTTATGTTTTTTACTGTAGTGAGGTAATATGCTACCACTGTGTCCTCTAAGGCAACAAAACAGAATAAATTAATCCTAAATGCACATCTGCCCTGAGATTTCCACCACATTCAAGCAACTACACTGGAAATTTCATAGGGAAATGACTAGCTAATATGGCTATTAGAGAACTGCAAGATATCCTTCACAGTAAGGAACATCAGTGTTTGAAAGTAAGGCTTTGAAGGTCCTTCCGACTTATGGGAAAGCGTTTTCCAAATAATCCTTGTGAAAATAATGTAAATGGTCTCTTTTCCTCCTCTCTGACAAAAGGTGTTAATTGCCTCCAGTGACATTGTCTCCATCCGTCTTGCTGCTATATGAAGTACTCAGCCCCGTAAGACAAAAGAGGTGGAGGCCACTTCCACTCCCAGAAGGCTCTCATCACAGGGCAGTATCAGGCTTTATTTTGGTTTATTACTTTATTGTCTGCAGAATGTGAAAGCCATCAGGCTGCATTTCTCATAGAAGAAAGGATGTATCTGTTGAAACAAGTGCACCGGAATGAATGGATCAAAATCTAGATAAGCCTTTCATTTTAGTTACTGAAGCCACTTTATATCTGTAAAGCATGTTTTATAGCAGTTAAAATAAGCAGAGTGAGCCCTTAAAATCTTCATGTTTGTTTAGCTTCATATGTTAGGTAAAAGGCCATCAGTCAGTTGGCATTTTGAGAGGCCCCTAGTACAGCTGACTGAGAATACGGGACTTCACTTCATATCGACAAACACCATTCTGAACAATCCCAAACTTGCAAAACACAGCAGCTGAATTAGCGAGATGTGCAGGTGTTACAGATGAGTAACTGGTCAGACTTCTCACCACCTCTCTCTTACCTTATAATCTCTTTTTATTTCATGCCTAAGTGATGTTTCAAGATCTTCATGGCTGGGCCCACCTCTTTATATGCCTGGCAAGATTTGTAGTCTGTTGTTGGGGACTATTAAGTAGTTGCTCAGTAGCCTTAAGGAAAAGCACCATCACTCATTGGCTGACCGAAAGTGTCTTTAATCTATACTTATTTTTTGTTTATGGTATCTACAAAATATTTTGTGAGATACCTTGTTGCATCTTCTAGAGTCTCCAACAATGCAAAATATAACTTCCAGTCAAAATGTGCTTTATCCTGGTCTTGTTAAACAATTACACAGGGAAGGAAATACTTTATTTCACCCTGTGTATAGAGACAGAATATTGGTTTTCCATTTCATATTTTGCAATGTCGATGCAATATAATTCTTTTTCTTAAATATTTTATGGTTCTTTAGTGATTCAGAAATACTTTGAGAATGTCCCTGTGATTAAAGTGTGATGAGACTGTGCCTTTAACAGCCTCTCTATTCTATCATTATTTCTGCAATGGTAATTTTAAAAATTATAGCACTTCTGTTATCCCAGGTTTGCAATCACAGCAGCTGTATATCAGTGTTACACTTAAGTGTTATTAGTCAAGAATTGCTGCTATCATCAAAACCCTGTGATAACAGAAATTCTGTCACAGTATCACTAGTTCCACATTAAAGCATTTACAAGTCAAAGATAAATCACGGGGTGGAAAAAAAAGAAAAAAAAAAAAACAAACAAAACAAAAAGAACCAAACCCACAAACACAAAAACCCCTAACCCCAAACCCAACACAACAAAAAAAGCAAAACAAAAAACCAAACATGTGAGGAATTAAGATTCTGTGAGAAAAATTGCATAGATATGAGATGGTCATAACACTGACCCTTATAACAATGACATAACACTTGTGCGTATCACCTGGGTGGCTTCACAACAGCCCAGAGTGGAAGATGTAAAGCAGTCTCACTTACATATCTCCCAAGAGTGCATTGAAGCTGAACTGAGTAATGTCTGGACTATTTTCTGAACCTATCCAAGATAGGAGTTGAAATTCATCCAGGTCCAAAAGGCTGTAACCACTTCAATCAAGGATTTTAGTTTCCCTGGCAGCACCTTTCCCATGCACTCAGAGTGGTTCTGGGGATGAATGCTGCAAAGGAGCCAAAGGCCACGGGGAGGGCTGTGAGCTCTTAACTCACCTACATCTTCTAGTTTCAACATGCTGGACAAATGGTATGAATTATCTACAATCTTTATTCTAGCTATAAACTGTGTTGCTGTTCAATGCCACAGCTCATAGTTTAGAGACTGGATTTCAGAGGTTTCTAAGTATTTTGGGGGCAATATCCTGGAATGACGTTCCAAACAGGTGGTGAATAGAAAAGACTACAACATGGCTAAGAGAGGAGTTTTTCATGTTTAGATAACAGACAATTCAGGATTTAAAAGTGAAAGCTTGTAAGTAGGTGATTTATTGGTGTTCCCAAGGGGATGTGCCATTTCTCTTTGTTGATCATTTGTTTTATACCATATTTATTCTGGCCAGGAAGGAATTCCCACTTCCTTTTCTCCCTTGATGTACACCTTGGCCTCCAGGTTGTTTATTTGTTTGCATTCCTTTGAAGAATATAGAGACTGGCCATGGCTAGAGACAGGTGAATGGGTGCACTAATAACAGCTTCCAGGTGCTTGCATGGCTTGCAGTCATTACACAACATCAAACCCACATGCCAATTTGGCATCAAAATCCACTGCCCTCTTCCCCCAGGTTGCACTGGCAGGGAATTTTCAATGTTTAGATGTTGCTTTTCTCTGTAGTGGATTTAACCCCCCAAATCGCCTGTTGTGACAAGGACTAGGGAAAATGGCAATGCCTTTAGTTGACCTCCACATTCTCTTGTGACATTAATCATCATGACTTTAGTGCCTTTCTGTTGATTTTAATTTTGTTATAGAATTATCAGAAGTATTCAGAGTGGATCAAAATATAGAAAGGCCTTTTGTTTGGCTGTAGTTTCTGAAACCACTTTATGTTTTATGACCATGAAATCTGTACAAGAAATCCCTACAATTTGACAACTTCACTTTCTTAGAATCTGCATCACAGCATCCCCAAAGAAAGTATAAACCACTTCCATTTTTAATAAAGGAGACTTAACTGTGTTTGAAAGAAAAAATTATCTGAGAATCTAGACTAGTCAAATAAGGCAGAATTAATGTATTTGCTATTACTACTGCTTTGGCTGTCTTACAAAAATGTAACAAACACCACTGACCTTAACAAAACCAACAGGAGTTTAGTATGAGATACAGAAAATGATGAAAACCGGAAAATGTTTTGTTACATTTTGCAATGTAAAATATCATTAGAAGCTTGTCCCTGCCATGTGATATTGAACATGGTCTCCTAATATCCTCTACCTGGAACTGCAATAACCTCTGCCCATTTTCATGACTGGGAGCTGTTAATTCCTCTTTAGAAAAAGTGGAAGGAGTATAAATACTGCCATCATCTCACAGAAAGGGATACATAGACTCAGAATGTTTACATCCGCCAGATTCACAAAGATCCCTGTAGCAAGGCTGCAAAAAGATCCTCAGAGCTTCCAGATGCCATTTGCCTGCTACAGACAGAAAACTACACTTCCTATGACTTAAGCCAATAATTACATCAAGAATATGTTTATCAAGAGTTAGTCAAGGCTTTTGTGAGTTTATGTCTCTGTAGCTACTAACTAAAGTTTAGAGAATTTCTGTGGTCAGTTGCTGTTAGGATTTCACTGAAAAACACAACAAAGACTTTAAAAAGCATGTACAAATAGGCACATCTATGCAGATTAAAGTAAAACAAAAGATCCTGTTGCAAGAGAGAAGTGGGGAGTTTTAATTTATGATAAGTGAAGGAATTTGAGATTACTACTGACAGGATTTCCTTCTTTAATAAGATCACAGTAGTATAAATAGAGGTGACATACTGCTTCACTGAGAACTTTAAAGTCCAAGTCTGTTTTATACAGTCATTTGCAGCAGTTGTTTGCAGATGGGAAAATGTAGGAGTAAAGTGAGGAGCTGCAGACAAATCTTAATGTCTGCACAAGGTTCCAGGCCTTAAGGTTTAGGAAGTCTATTTTTAAACTTAGTTTCTTTGAAAAACTGTGACCTACAACTAATGCTTGTCATTATGGTATAATGATCTATCTTCTTGCCAGAGTATTTGGGGATTATGTTTCATGGAGAAGTAGACTTATCTGCCAGAGATTATTCTTCATGTTTGTGATCTGTTTTCTCTCTCTTCCTAGTAAAGCCTACAGCCTTCCATTGTTCCTAAGGCAGTAAAGCCAACTGTGCAAATGTCTTCTCTGCCAGATTTCAACAAACCTGCCTCTGTCCAAGCTGACCGCTCCCGGAAGCCTGCTTGAGGAGCTTGGTGTGGCAGGAGCCAGTGTCCTTCTGCTCTTGTTGCTCAAGCACCTCCTTGCTGGGCAGCTTGCTTAAGACTGAGCAAATGGCCTTGGGATCAGCAAAGCTCATTGAAAGACTGAACTAACACAACGAACTTCAAGAGAAAACTATAGAAAAAAAGGAAAAATGCTCCCTGTTCAAAGATACTCTAACTAGGTACCACTCCCCAAACACCACTACCACCAAAGGCTTCTGACCAAAGGAAATGGATCTTCTCTGTTCTGGTTTCATGATCAGATTCCAGTTTTGCCCAGGGCTGGGTGGGGAGGAGGCGTTAGTGCATTTGTATGCATTATATTTGTATATATAATTGTATGCTATGCTATCAGAAGAATGTATGCCTTCTGGGATAAGTGACAGCCTTTCAAACTCTCTGGAGCAGAGAGCTAAAGAAGCTCTGACAATGACAAAAGGTGTGTGTGCGTAGTGCATGATCTGCATATTGGGTATATGTTATGGCAAATGCATGGTCTGCCTACTGGCTACGAACATGTTTGGAAAATTTTTCATGTATGGGAGGTTAGGCTGATAGATTGCACCATAATATGGTAAGTTACAGATGCCTGGGAACTGAACAACTTTGGTTGTGATATTGTTGCGGTTTAGCCCAGGCCAGCAACAAAATACCACACAGCTGCTCGCTCACTCCCTGCTCCCCTTTACAGCGGGATGGAGAGAAGAATGGAAAAGAAAGGAAAACTAGTGGGATGAGACAAAGACAGTTCACCAGGGCAGAAAAGAAGATAATAATAATTATATA
>KL290124.1:31212-49629 GCA_000699545.1 Podiceps cristatus | reverse complement strand
TTCTATGATTCTATACCCAGCAGCAAGTGCTTCATACACTGGCAGTTTACTGCAATAGCTATTCCAGACTAGTTACTCCAGAACCCCCTGTTCCTCCAGAATAAGAGAGGGTTGTGTGGTTTTATTCTCAGTTTACTTTATTTCTGGTTAAAATGTTTTGCCCCAGCATGAATAACTTTTCTGGAATATCTACTCTGGCAAATTTTCAAGAACAGTTGTTCCATCAGTAGCTAATGGGAAGCAAAACATAAGGCTCTCCAAGACTCCAGGGCATATTTTGGATCTATAAATCAGCCTCCCCTATATTAGGTCCCTGAAGAATCTGTGTTTAATATTTTTGTGCTAAAAATTATTTTTCTTGTATACTGGCCACATGGGATGGCCCACCGTTCAGCTAAGAGTCATGACGGCAAAAATGTACTGTACTAGCTTATCATTTTTCTAGACCAAAAAAAAAAAAAAAAAGTGAAGGTGTTTGCATTTGCTGAAAGACATAATGAAAAAATGTTGCAGAAAGTTTATATTTAAGCCTTCAAGAACTGTATCACTAAAAATCTGTGTGTGGGTATATGTCTATTTCACAAATGCACAAAAGCACAGAAATTGCAACCAATGTTTGCAAGAGCATTAAAGAAGGCTACATACTGGAGCCAATTCCCCAGTAACTCTGGCTTTATTCCCATGTATCTCTTCTGAACTCAATATACTTCAGAATCTTCACCCAAGAAGCAGCCTACTTGGAGACAAAGAAACAAACCCATTCTTTTCTCAACTGAGGTCATGATCATTCAACACAATTTTCTATAACAGCAACTGAACGTGGTAATCAACAAGCTTTCAATCAGCAAAAAAGCTCTAAGCAATCAAATCTGTTGAAATTTTCAAGACTGCCCTACCTGTGCAAGCTTCTGGGGAGAAATATGCCATATAAGTCATCTGACAGAAGAATGCCAGACCTGCGCTCTTTGGTGGAAACCAATGCCCTTTATATGGAACAGGATGCAGAATTGCTATTTCTTCATTTTGCTGCTGGGGTCTCTATCTGAGGTGGTTTGTCAGTACATGGAAGATCAGGTTCTAAATCGAATGGCAATAAAACAAATGTTACAGGCTCAACTCCATTTCTATCACTCCAGAAGAAATACAGTAACTAAACTCCCCTCTAAGAAATTAATCTGTTTAATTTTCTTTTTCTTTTTTTTTCTTTTTTTTTTTTAAGTTACTTAATGCATGACAGTTTTCAAATATTGAGGAAATAGTGAAGGAAATAATTGTTTACTTTTAGAACAAGTTGAAGTTATTCGCTAAAAAATTATTTTGCCGGGAGAGGTTGTCATTATCTTTAAGAGGCCATGATAAAATATGGAACCCAAAATCAAAATACATAACATTCATCAAAAATATGGAACACAAAAAGCAAAATTCTGAAATGCTAAAATTTCCAATATTCCCTTTATTTGGTCTTATAGCAAACATAACTTGGGTATATTTTTCCCTGACATTTTCCTTCTGTCAACATGTAATATCATTTTGAACTTGGTAAATAAAAGCTATTCTCATCACAGCTGCTTTAACTGGTGCTGCAGATCCCTGTTTTTAAATCCCTGATTGCAGTGTAGATCTACCTAATAAATACAACACAGTTCTATCTACCATTCAGATCTGCTCTTTTTCTTAAGTCCCTTCAAACACAGTATTTGAGCTTTACAATGAGTCTGTAACAATGGTGCTGAATGAATTACGCTATGTAGTTTATGTTACTGCCCACAGCTCCAGCCCCAGCTGCCCCACAAAGTTGAGAGTCCTCCCACAACACTGGCCTCTCAGTGGCGAAATGGTATTATCAGTGTCCCAGTACTGTTCCATTCACAAACTGGATATAACAAGGCATATCTACTGCATCGGTTAACCCTTTCTAGTGGGTATCCTGTCCCGTTTTCAGCCAAAAACCAGCTAATGCCTACCTCACAGTTTTTCTCATGTATTTTAGCATTATGCAGTACACAGACTTGTGATTAAGCAGGTTATTTAAATATATCTAATTTCTGGTACTAAGGAAGATACGTACCTCCTCAATGGCTTCAGACTAACACCGCCCTCAATTTATATAGTACTCCGTCTGGTAACAGTTAACATGTATAAAATGATATGCATGTAATACCCTTTGAGAGAGAACAGTAAACTGTCTTAACCTCATTAATAACATTTTCGAGTTTCTCACCTGGAGCAATAGTTTGAGATTTTTATCCAAAAATATTGAATATAGTGTTCATATTTTAGGAAAAATAATACAACTGTGGTTTTGTGTCATGTTTTCTGATATCACTCAAAGCAAACAGATTCTTTGGACTTTGTCCTTTTGGCCAGTGCACTCAAATCTTTAAACTATTTCAGGTTTATATTCAATTTGCAAATCATGCTTTTGTATCTAAAACACTCATCTGTCTGCTCTTGGAAAGAAGAATTTGCCAGGATAATTTTTGCAATGGAAATTTTTTCCTTTCAAACAGTTTCAAACAGCTTGGCCCTTCCAGGACTCCAAATTTTTTTTGCCCCAGCCCGACATGATTACAAATATTTTTCTTTATCCGATCACAATAGCACTAAGATTCTTTATAGTGACTGTGATGCACAAGCTGCAAAACGCTGGTTTTGCTTACAGCAGGACTGTGCCAGTATCCTTCTTGGAAAGGTCTCCAAGCAGCTGAAGTTTACACTTGTTGTCCCAGTAACATAACTACTCAGACTAGTCACCGAGACCTCGGTCCAGCTCTCATCCCATTGCAAAGTAGCAGTGTCAGACTGCTGATTCATGCAGCCAGGTTAGGCAAAAATGTCTCCCTAACTAAAGGCGCCCTTCCAGAGGAACCGATACACTGTCAGCCGAGGCTGCAGGCAGGACACTCTACTCTGACCTACTTGTAAATCTTCGTGCATTCACCGCTTTCCCAAGATTATTATATCCAGTATCATAAATTATGTTACTGTTCAGCTATAGGCTGAGGTTCCTGTTTCTTCCCAATGTTGTTCTGAGCCTCTGTGATAATCTCCTGTTTCCTCTTTTAGGCTTCTAACTAAATCCCTATACTATTACATTTGCCTAGTATTCAGTAACGTATCTGCAGTGCTGAGAAGTCATCAAGCTGTAGCCTGCTGCAACAGAGACTCCAAAAGGCCACAAGTTTCTATCCCACCTTTCTTTAAATTAGTACAGAAAAGTACCAACTGTTGGAATAATACCTAGCTATCTTTGAAATTACACTTTTCTAAAGAAGTGAAAATATTACCTTATTTAGTTATTTATTTTTTGAGTCTGTTCATACAACACGTCCCTCTGGATTTTTTTGTTCTCTCCTACAACAAAGTGCCTATTATTGTTTTTCTATATTTCTCCCCAGAATGCTAAATATCCAACTATGGACACAGGAGTGCTAGGCTCTGCTTGCATCTTTCTTCAGGTTACCTGCAGAATGGGTACTTAGCAAATCTTGCTGGTACATTGCTGACCACACGTGAAAAGCATATGGGAGGGGCTATTTATTCTTAGCCACAAAACCTCCCAGATGGTCCTTATACTTTAAATTCGTATCTGGGGGGAAAGAAAAAGAAAAAAAAAAAAAAAAAGAAAATGGAAGTGAATTTGACACTGGTTTTTTTTGACTCATATATAGATAATTAGTTTTTGTGAATTTAAATGTGTGAAGTAAAGAATGAAAAACTGGGAAAAAAAAAAAAAAAAAAAAAAAGAAAGAAAGAATACCCGTAGACATCAGAAGCTTTCTCCAAAGCTAGACTTCCTTTTAAGAAAGATACTTCGGCTGCCTGTATTTTTGTGACTTTCCTCTTATATGGCTGTTTTCCTTCTCACTGACAGCAAGAGAGGGTGAACATTGGACAATGAATTGTTCTGAATGTTCTTCAATTTTTATCATTTTTTTTCAGACAAATCTTCAGAGGACACATTGCAATTTCAGCAATTCAAATTCAAAATTTGACAAAAAGCAACACCAGCCCTAGGGGCAATACAGTCCCCAAGTTAGAGATTTTCTGATTGCTCGTCTCAAGATGATCAGGAACAAAGGGTACAGGGTCCCGGGGCTGGAGGAATTTCCAGCGAACAGATGACTGAGCTACTTCGCCTGGAAATAGTATGACTGCCTACAAGAGAATGATATATTTTAGGTGCTCTTACAGGTTTTCATTCTTCCTTCTGCCTCCCCCATGACAGATAAACCTTCTAGGGTGAATCACGCTGCATGTAATATAATGAGTTATTGAAGACAAGAAGCTGCAAATAAATGTTTTTCTTACATTGAGTTCATATGCATTTTGTTGGAAGAGTTATAAAATGGAGTGTTTAATAATTGAATTACTGTGCTTCCTTACTGAAGTCACTTCCTTATAAGCAGCCAGACTAATTTTCTAAAATAAAAAAGAGAGCTTGAATAACCCAGTCATCTTGGCTGGTAACAACTGGTGCAGTATTATTTGGCTAAGACAACCTATGGTATTACTTTACTCCTAAACAATACGTACAAGTCAGCAAAAAACATTATAAATTTATTGTAGTATTTGTATTTCTACATTCAAAGAGGTAAAACCATTGACAGCAAATCGCTGTCCAAAATATTATCACTTCCATCAACCTTAACGTTTACTTTTCCTTTCCTCCGCAAAGTGGAGTCCTGCTCAGGTTTGGCAGGTAATAAATATTATTCTCATAAAATAGGTTTAAAATACAGGTATCTATAAGAAACCCCAATAAATCACAACATGCAAACTCCAAACTTCTCAAAAAGCTTTTTGGAAGTTCTATTAAAGCTATTCCTGATGTTTTATTGGAAGCCGTTCCCATCCTCAATAAAATTCTTTCATATTCTGCCATCATGTCAATGAACCTTTGTAGTCATGTTTTGTCTTCAATAAGAAACCAAGAGAGAGGATGTGGCTCTCTTTTTTGCACTTTTATAGTAACTACTTTTTCCATGTAATGACCGTAATTCAGAACATTTGCTTGCATTTTAAAAATGCTCATTGGATTTAGAGCAATAAGCTTGAAAAATTTCTCAGAAGTTCTGACCAGAAAGCATTCTGCTTCTGCATATTAGAGCACTTAGCTACCCAAAGGATTGATAATCTAATGCTTAAAAGCCGTCAATCCTTTATGGGAAGACTCTTAATTTAGTTTAAAAACTTCCGTGTTACTGAAGATGATGGACTCTCAAGCAAACGTTCTTTACCAAATCTACCACCCTCCTGGACCTCTCCTACTGAGGAAAAACATCGTGGCCTCTCTAGGCATTCCTCAGTCACTCTGGCACAAAGCCTGGTTACACCACTTAAACTACTCTAAACTTACTTTTGTGGAACAAGTGACCAGACTTTGTAAGAAGTGCTTAAAGAGAATATCCACATGAGCAGAATGCTCCACAGAGGGGCTGCAACAACAGCAATAGCCTTCCAAGCAGCTGTGTGTTTGAGACAGTACATCATCATATTATTGCTCAGCGTATTTCACTGTCGCATTCTAAAACGTTGGAAGTCCTCACTGTGTAAATGCAAAAGTTTTAGGCCGAAAACTATTTTTAAATGTGAAATATTCATGCTATTTAGTATAGTCGACTTGATATAAAACTCTGCATGGAAACACACACAGACACCGAGTTTGATACTGGAAACTGAACTATGAAAGAGGCAGCAGTATCCAGAGTCAAATTTCTTAAGACTTATCCTAAAATAGCACTTACGTTTGATGATTAAACTGGCAAAAGGCTGTGTTTCCAGCTTCATCTTGGGCTGTATACTGAACCCGACGAGTTCTGTACTGGAAACAGGAGGCATTGTATATAGAAGCATCTCTACCGTTGGCACTAAATTTCAGGTCGTTCCCAGCTGACTTGTACTGGATGAGTCTCGGTTATGGTGATAGGCTGTGGACAATTTGTAATAGTTGAAGGAACAGTGTCTGTGGAGTTTGGGAGAGAGATGATGAGCATGTTAGGATGCCACAAAATAATAAATCATATTTCAGAAAGCATAAAGTAATAAACAAAACCACTGATAAATTTCATGTACAAATCTCTGTAGAAAATATCTCCTACCTAACCAGATTCAAAAGGGGTAATGATTTCACTGTGTATGAAACAGTGTGGCATTGCTAGTTATATAACAGGATGTAAAAAAACCTAGAAGTGAATACCAACAACCCCCATTAATGGCATCCAAGATGTATGTATAGGGATTTCTAGAGCATCAAAAATGAAAATATTCTGCAACTAAATTCACTCTTTAAAGTAGAGAAGCACTTAACATTACAGCACAGCAAAGTGATCATTCTTAAATACATTATCTTCTCGCCTAAATTTTAGAGCACTCTAAGACACCTTCACAAACACTATGAATTTACTTGATTTAGACTTCAAAGTATAAGATTTAAAGAGATAAAAAGTGCGGAAACTTTATTTCAAATTTTAAAAGATTTTTCAGTTCAATTGAAAGTACAGGGTGCAGATTTCTGTTTATAGAGCGTAATTTAATCCATGATATCATTAATAGCCTAGCACACCACTCTGTCACTCTGTTTACTGTGGCTAAGAAAAAGGAACCAACCCAACAACTATACAAACATCCAACAATAATTTTCAAAATGACACCTACCTGTCATATTCAAACTACTCTCAGACTATTTCTAGAGATTACTATACACACGAGCCCCAGCAAAACAATAATTGCAAGGTAATGCTGTGCAGTAACTAATAATTACCGAGCATTTCTTCTATTTTCTCCCCCCTCCTTTCCTTTAGCCTCTTGCTTCCTAGGACAAAAGTTCACAAGCACGGGACTGTCCCATCTGTTTGCAAGATGACTGTTACCACTTAGGCTCTCAGCAACTTCAGTTCACAAATATTTGGCTGCAGTAAGAGATGATGTGCTTCTCATTGTTAAGCTTTTGGGTTTTTTTTCACCCAGAATGAACTCTCACACAAAACTGTTATTAACTCCACCTTAATAGCAATACTCGGTGCTTAAATGAGTAGATTATTGTTTATTATTACCATTTATTTTTATTGAATGTCCAAAACACCATAAAGGATGAGTCTTATATGCTTATATGACTCCATATAAGCTGACTCCATATATGACTCCATATAAGCTTATATGACTCCATATAAGCTGTAGGAATCTGGAGGCAATGGCCTTTACACTGGAGAGTTTACAGTTTTATCAGACAACTAGCAAACAAAAAACCACCCAAACACACAAACCAACCTCCCAAACACACACCCCACACACACCCCCAAAATCCCCAAATCAAACTGAACAAAAAAACCCAGGAAAATCAGAAAATCCTAGGTGATAATAGGGTAACTCACTTTTGTTATTGCATTCACATTAATAGTAATTAGTTGATAACTTGCCTTAGGGGGAAAGTCTGTAGGTATGTTAGCCAAATGCATCGCAAAATAGCATCATGAGAGAGGTCAGAAAGAAGTGGGAAGGAGGATTCAGTCCGACTGGTGGCCATTGTAAATGATCTTACTGGCAATATTCTGCACAAATTGAACTAGGGTGGCTCGGGCAGCCGGAGTAACCTGTCCATAGGTTTGCGTAGCCAGTGCCTTGCAAAGCCGATGAAACCAACAGAGCAGAACAACATAACAGCACTGTACGATGGTGAGCTACTTTAAATGGAGAGTCATAGAAGACTGATCTCAGAGTAGTAAACACTCAATTATTGAATTTCAAGATGGAACATGTTACCATGAAGATGTTTAAAAGCATATATTGTTCATTTCTTCCACATTTAGTGGAAACACCATTTGGTGCAGAAATTATGACAGTGTTTACAAACACCGTGATATGGATCACACCAAAATAGCTTCTTTGGTATACAATGTCAGTGCAAAAATAGGTTGCTTTGAAATGTTCAGGGAAGTGTCTTTAAAAGCTTTGGATCAAAATTACTGATCAGCTGATCTTATCAACTGACATGTGAAAGGCCAGAGACTGCCTTTACGTCAACCATGTTATATTTGCACATTGATTCCAAAGGATTTGATTCTAAATATATATAGTGTTCAATATGTCATAAGAGAACCAAAATAAGCACGGAATATTTCTGTCAAAGAATGACAAAGAACTGTACACATAATTCTGAGCATCAGTTTCAAAACCGTGTCCCTTCTGTAACCTTGTGATGGATGGAACATTCACAGGCTCTTAGTGACTTTATGGGAAACTCTTCAAGTTATCCAGTGTAAAAATAGAGCTTTACATGCCATATAAAACAGCCCGTTTCTTGAAAACAGGTTGCTAAGTGGACTTTTTAGCAACTGAATTCTGTATTTTTAACGGTCAAGTACTTTAAGTGAATTTTTCCCAAGGCATATGTCTAATTAAACAAAAGTCAAAGTGAATTTTCCTTTGCTAGCCTGCTTAACCAGGAAAATATAATTTTATGTGATATCATTTATGTCTTTTGAAATGTAACATTACCATTTTGTTTTGGTAATGTAATTCTGCTCTACCAGCCAATACGTGTATTTCAGTAAGCATCAAACCCAAGCTTTGCTTCCATTTATTCAGGGCATCTGAGATTGATTTTTTTGTCATCTGACAATTCCCAGTTCATTCTTCAGAATTTATTTAGAAATGCACTTGATGTCAAATATTAAACCAACTGGAAACCAGTAAAAAAAAAAAAAAAAAAAAAAAGCAGCCAGGAGGGCTGTGAACAAAGCATGATTTCTAAACTATCATTTCATTATTTGCTTTAAAAGCAGAATTGTTATATTAATAACATGTACTTCTCAAAATTTGCAATTTACCTTTGGGGCTCATTTGTCTTTGTCAAAAGCATTTTTATTTTGTTCATACTTTACCTTTTTGCTAAGGAAGAAATTTGTAACGCCTCAAGATTCTTTCCCAGGAACCAGATGATACTTATGTTGTTGGAAATTCAAAATTGTCCAACATCTCATACTTTGATAGTGGCGACAGGAGTTGTGAAATACACAAAAAAATGTACAACAGATTATTTCATGTATTGCTCTGTTTATGTTACCCATTGTCAGACATATTGATACACCAGAATGAGAAAATTGCTAACAATATCCTCTCCAAAAATTGGAGGATTAATCATAGATTATGGTTTTAAACGATAAGCGCAACAATTTCCTTTGAATCATGCATCAAAAAGATTGGGAATTCTATCAGGAAGAAAAGTTACACCAGCTCAACCTCTGTCATTTTTACCTTTTACTGAATAATTAATTTTCATTCCTTTTTATTTTTTTGTATTGAGATCATTTCCAAAGCTGAAAATAACTTGGCAGTTCTGGAAACATTTTTCTGTTTTCTTAACATTTTCTTGTTTACTTATTACATGCATTAGGTTTTTGACAGTGGTTTCCTGGCAAATGAGTGAAAACTTGCAATGTTCTTTAAGGGGAAGATAAGAGAGCTCCCTAGTCACATGCAGTGCAAGCTGGAGGGCTCAATTGTGGAACGCTTTATTGAACACATGTTTAAAATGATTAATCCTATTGACTCCAGCAACAAAACTATTTGCTAAAGTGATTGCTCACTAGTGTGGAAAAGATTATAATATTGGGTCCAAAATGCTGAAGATAAAAAAAGTGAACTACTACTAGGATAACAGTAAAAGATGAAATTAAAAAGATTAAGGCTCATTGCTTTCGAACACACATATTTATGACATATTGCCAATACATGCCTGAAAATTGTTTTTTTTTTTTAAAAATACAAATGTACTCAGTTACTTCAATTCTTCTTTTTCTTACTCTTTAATTCACCATTCACTTACATTTTGAAGCATTTCTCTACAATTCTGATCTTTACAGCGACTGTTAGAACAGATTCATAATATAAATTTGGTAAAGCTTCTCTCTAATGAACTCTCTAGCTCTGATCAGAGATGACCCAACTTCTTTAGCAAAAAACCCCTGCTTCTTTCTGCTATAATCTATAATACCTTGTTTAAATCTCAAGGTATTTTCTACTCTTAAGTAATGCACAGAGCTCTCAGAATATGATCCCTCGAGTAGGTGTAAATTTTGCCTGTTGAAACTGTTTCACTTTGCAAAAAATCATGAAAAGAGTTTCCATAAATGTACGTATACTTCTATTTCATAACAGAAGAGAGAGCAGATCCTAGATCTCTAATAAATGTGTTGTAATCTGCTCTATATACTTCAGTCAATACACTTCACCTCTCTGTTCAGTGTAAGATATTTTGGAAGTGACAAGAATTTATGATGTCATCTCTCAGAAGAGCCAAACCTCACTGGTTGGGCTTTGATTTATAAAACTAAGAAGAGGAGTGCTTCAAAGCCAGGGCATAGTTTTTGGAAATCACCAAAAGCTTTATAGCCTGTTTGGGTCAGTGTAGCTCCATTGTAGTTAACTGATTTGCATGAGATTAAAAAAATCGTAAAAATTGTGGATAATAACCACCAATGTATTACAATTCAATCTTTCTCGGTAAAAAACTGCATTTACCTGGTTTTATTTCTTCCTTTCTTTAACTTTTACAGCAGCAGCTCAATATCCTATTGCATGAGTTGTATATATCCCAGGAGAATTCTTCACATCATGAAGTTAAAATTTTAAAATTTCTGCAAAACTCATAGGAATTCATATGCTGCTGAAAACAAGAGGAAAGACAGAGAGACAGACAGAGAGACAGACAGAGAGAGAAGTCAAAGGTGACTCCTCCTGCTCATGTTAGGTAGTAATGTATATCTATGAGGTAAATATAACTTGGAACAACAGCTATGAATCCTGAAGTTTTGATCACCACTGCCACAAAGATAGTGCTTAAAGAAATGAATACTAAATCCATGAGGTCTCTTATCACCACTCCAAAAACTTGACAGAACAATAGGAATAGCTGAACTACTCTGATTTTTTTAATGGCTTTGGAATCTTAAGTATCATAATTTAGGGGATCTCTCTCTGAGGTGCTATGAAAAGGCCTGGTATTTTAAGATAGCTTTGGACACACTTTCAGAATGTCATGATTCTTTGCGGCAGATTAAAGACCTTTAAAGGTCTTTAATAATTTTCACCATTTTCAGGTCATATAAATAAACACAAGGCTTTAGTGAATAATCCTAGACAATGGAAATATCTATTGTTGAACAATAGAGAAAGCCTCTGAGAAAGAACTGGTGGGATAGGGGAGAAACTGGACATCTTCATAAAAGTTCAATTACTGCAAATAAATTTCCAATATGGTCTAATTTCCAAATAACCTGCATGCATGAGGAAGGGCTCCTAATTAGTAGCTCCCTGGCTAATGCCATTAGGAAGGCCAGATCACCTGATCTCCAAAGAAATATGCCACATTCTCCCTCTCCAGTGCTCAAGGACAAACTGGCCAGCACATCAAGGACTCGGCTTTAATAACCCGATTGTCTTCTCCCTCCTGTTAGCTGGGTGAGAACCTTACTCCACATCTGTGTCTAGACCCTTTTTTTGTCTAGACCCTCTTTTATTGGACCCTCTTTTGGGGTCTAGAAACTTCTTTTTTTTTTTTTGGTCTAGACCCTTTTTTTTTGTCTAGACCCTCTTTTTGGGTCTAGAAACCTTTTTTTCCCCCCTGAACTTTTTTCCTAGAACCCTTTTTGTCTAGAAATTTTTCTCCTAGAACTCTTTTCCCCTAATACTTTTGCTATGCTATACAAGCACAAAACAAAAGGAGAGATCCTGCCCCAAAATGTTTAGTTACCGTGCAGATGGAGTCTCTGCTGCAGGTCAGTAGGCCTTAGGAAAATAAATTTATAATCCTTCAAAACCAGAGTAATTTTCTTCCATTAAAGAACAGTGAGGATTTTCCCTCCCACTTCGAAGACTCTCTCATTATTAAAAGAAATGACTCACCACTAAAGATTAGCAGTTATTGATGTGAAATATATCTCTGAAAATTCATATCTCTGTCCTGATTTTAACAATTTATAGCTCTGCTTCTTCATGTGGAATAACCATATTAACTGCTTCTAAATTAAGAAGTTCTTCTATTATCTTATTGCTATCTGCATGTAAGTCACATTTAAACTAATGAGAATGGCATGCATTAAAAGACAGCTTAAGGACACCTATGTAGTGTGCAAACTCCAACTTTTATCATAGCTATTATACTAAGTAAAGAAGATCCCACTTAAATCCCCGTCCCTACATATCTTACAGCTTACCTTTCTATACATTTTCTATGGAATTAGATAACAAATTTCATCTCTACTGAGAGTTCCAGTGTGTTCTATACATTCTTAAATGAGATAATAACATTTTTCATATTATTTGGTCCCTTCAAAATATACGTTCTTCATGCCAGAAACACTTTCTTAATATATATATCTTGCTCCCCCATGGCTTGGATTTTGTTCAGGTTTTCTAAATGATTGCTTGTTTTACTAATAACAATGTAAATATTCATCACAGTATTCATATTTTTAAGGCTAAAACCTACCATAGATAAAGTTCCTAAATCCTTATTGAACTGCCTAAATAAGGAATAAGTAGAAACCCATGTAAGAAGCAAGCAAAGAAAGACAATTCAAAATTACAGGAAGGTGACCCTCTCATCATCAAAATGAATCACTGCCAATTGCAACTTGGCAGTTTGAAGCATCAAAGAGGAGGGGAGTTAATCAGTGTTAATTATATTCTGGTTCTTCAGAACAATAAGGAAACAGAGATTTACTTTTAAAACTTTGTTTTTAAATTTTAAAATGTTTAAATAAACTTCAATTTTTTTCTTTTTCCAAGTTCTGCACCTGCTTACCCTTGGTTTCTTTGTTTGTTTTAGTTCTTTAGTTGTTTTTTCCTATTCTGCAGTGAGTTTTACTTTTCCCAACAATAGTTCTCATTCAGGCACTCCCTTTTACCCCTTCATGTTTACACATATTACAAACAAACATAGAGCCAAATTCACTCAAGAACACATTCTCAGAATTGTCTTTATTATTTGGTTTTTTTTAAAGCACATCTACTTTTGCTTCATGTGAATCCTAGACAAGACCTTTCTGTCTACACTGAGAACCTGTAAAGGGTTCAGACTTACTATGGATACCTGGGAATCCCGCCTGCTGTTAACATATTTCCATTATGGATCCTGTCAGTGGCCTTAAGAAACATTAGAATGAGCACATTAAATATACTAGTGTCTTCTGGGGCTAACAATCCCAATAGTAAATCTCATAAAAATTAATGAAAGTTCCAACTAACATCTGTCATTAAATCCTTGCTCAGGGAATTAATAGGGGTATAAACAAAAGCTTTTCTTACAATTTACATACTATTCACTACAAAAGCCAAAGCAGCAGACTGGTACCTAATATTTTCTCTGGGCCAGATATTTGCATTAAGGACTAGCCTTGGAGAGGTTCAGCACGAAGCCACTTCTACCTCGGAAGTACTGTGGCTTTCAGGCAGGAAATGTGGCTCATGTTGGGACCTCTGAGCCGACAGAATATTGACTCAGTTTTCTTAGACTTCAAGAGCATGTAGGCAAGAGTTTTTCTTTTGTGCTGACACAGAGCCAAACAAAATAGGGTCAATCCTCATTGACAACAGGGATTCTCAGGTCTCAGTTGGACTGACCTTTGCATACATCTTATTTCACGCTCTGTTCTCCTACTGATCCAGCTGCCTTCTCACTCACACCTCCTTGACTGTAGAAGGTTCCTGCATCACAGAGCACAAGTTTTCTGTCTTTAGAAGCTACACCTTGGAGTGGGGAAGAATTGACTTATGCCCTCCACTGCAAATTCAAGTACTGCCAATGCGACTCCATTGCCATGCATAAAAAAGTGAACAGAAATCGATGTGAGATCAGCATGTAAAATGACAAGATACAGCCCCATGCAGGAACAAGTAAACTGTGCTGCTGCTGCTAGAAACTCATTTTAAACGTAGGCACAAACAGTTCTCTTTGTCCAATATTGATCTAGGAGAACTTTTTTGGTTTTGCCTACAAAGCAGTGTTTCCTAACAGGATGCTGTATTTATCCTTTACTCCCCCTGCCTTTCCATAGGATTCATAATTATAGCTTACTGTACAGTCCCCCCTCCCACTGTGAAAACTCAATGACAAAGGAAAAAATGACAGAAACTAAATCCAGCCACATCAGAACCAAACATGGTTGTTGCAAAAAAGTTGTTGCAGTTTGTTTTCTGTAGCGATAAAATAATTGGTTCCTCTTCCAAAACTTTGAAAAGAAATATACAAACACAAAAATATAAAGAGAGTAAAATAAACACTGCAGAGGATAGCTGCATTTCTAGAAAAACAAAAGAAAGTATTAATCCTACCTAAAGCAATAAAGAATTTGAAACTAGCACATTTTCTAATGAAAGATACCTCAGGGTAGCTTGGGCAAACTCCAGTAGAGATTCCAAATTTAATGTAATTTTTAGCCACGGCTAGTCTGGTCTAGAACATCTTCAGAGTAAGGAAGTGAAAGTGTAAAAAAGGTGGAACTGCTCCCCTAACAGGTTAAATTCCATGCCTACAATTAGAAAGAAAATTTATTTCTCTCTCCAACTTTTGTACTGCCATTTCACTTGTCCTACAATTAGGTAAAAATAAATAAAGAGGAAAAACCACCATATTTGTAAAAAAATGCATATAATATTTTAAAAAAATAAAGAAATAAAAGTGAAGTTATTAATGAAACTTGGTCTGTTCTACTTAGGAAGTTTCAAGGAATATGTAAAGATTGGTTTGGTGTGCAGAATCATTCACTTCAAACTATTAGTGTCACTAATATTTCATTGCAATTCCAATTTAAAAGGACAAGATCGTACCCCTCACAGGAAAGTGCAGCTCTTTTTTCTTTTTGCCAATATAATTTTAATTTAAATCTAGATTATAAATATGTTTGGTTAGCCATTTTTTTTTCATAATCTTTAATATCACCAATGGCTTTAACAATGAAATGACACAAAGACTCAAATCAAGTTCTAACAAAGCTATGAAAAATTTACATTGCTAATATGTAACTTACAACAAGAGGAAAAAGATTTTTTTTTTTGAAACAAGAGTTCAAAAAATTCTCAATAGATCAAGAGTTTCATGGGCAAAATATTTCTTCCCTTGTTTTTAGCACTTTTACCTACTTTGGGCAATCTCAAAAATTATTCTTTGACAATAATGTATGCTAAAATCTCTAGTGGTATAGAAAACTATGCTTCTTTTTATGTATGAATTCAATAAATGATAAAAAGTAGTTTAAGAAGTAGCAAGTCATATGGGGGGAGCTGGAGAAAGAGAGAGAGCATCGGGCAGGGTGCAGAAGAACACTGCTTGAGAAATTACTTGAAAAATTTACTTGAAAAATAACTTTTTAATAGAGGAACTCAGTATATTTAAAACTCATGCATGCCCTGAATCAAACACAGTTGAGCTTAACAAGAATTTAAGTCCAGATGTAATAACAAATGCCAGAAACAGGAATATAAAGTCCCAGAAAGTGACTATGAAAAATCCTAATGGTGTGCATTCCAGTAAACAGGGGGAATTGTTAATACCACTGAACAACTGAAACTGCAGGAAAGGACCTGGCACAAGGGGAAAATAAATCAATGGCTAAACAAAACCTTTACATGAAAGAAAAAAAAAAAAAAAAAGCAACTAATCTAGAAGCTGTCAAGGAACTTGGAGGGTGTAATGTACTGAACAAGGCAATGCCACAAGGAAACAAATGTGGAATGAGATAAGAAAAGTGATGAGAATGCAATAGGAAAAGCGTCAAAGAATGACGTAACTGATGAAGTAAACCAAGAAAACATGGGCAATAGGATAAGACATATGTCACTTGTGAGATCATCACTGAATACTACAGATCCTTTATATGTTGATGAGGAACCTTCCAAAACAAAGACCCAAAACTTTATAATCAAAAGCAAAGAACATTTCCATTGCTTTGCAACTCAGGGTTAGATAGTCATGTATGTTTTATCGCTTTGACAAAGTATCTGAAAAGTTGTGTTCCTCAGTTACATGACAATTGTAACATCTTAATGGAAGTCTCTGTATTCTGAATAAACAAAAAAACAAAATTAGAATCAGAAGTAACACGGAGGAGGGAAATTTTAGGATCTGATATGGATAAAGGGTTAATCTGAATGTATTATAAATCTGGGAACAAGCCAAATAATGATCAAGAATAATATAGGTTCTTTGCCATTTACAAAATCATATTTATCAGCATATGAAAAGATTGTGGTGGCAGGAGAGAGCCGAAGCAGAGGAATCTGTTCAAGGCATTATTTAAAAGTGAAGTTCTCTATCGTCCTGAATTGTATCTATCCCTGGAATTAAATACCCACACCGTATCACATCTTTGCCTTTTTAGGACTGTATGGTTACTTGGAAGGAATGCTAAAATTAATAAATAACAAAACTTTTCTAGAGTCAAACAAAGGATTAAGGCTAAGCTCACCAAGGCCTAATGAACGCTGTGGAAGAACTGCATAAAACGAAGACATTCAAATTTCAAACTGACATACCAAACACTCACTTTTGCTGCTGAAACTAGAGCAGTTTTTGCATTGACACAAGTGACAGATTTCTGTATCTCTCCACCTCCAGAACATCCACGGTGCAGAGCAGCCTCCTGTTCACTCCCAATGCAGTGCTCACCTAAACCCAATTGCAACTTCCATGTTCAATGAAGGAAATATGGAGGTGATCAAATATAAAATTAGTATAACAATCAACTCTGACCTCCAACCTTGGGAGTACAAATATGCATCTTCCTTTCAGCTTCAACTTTTACAGCAGCTAGCATGTCTCTACCTCTCTTTTTACATAAAAAAAGAGTATGCTCCACACAAAACACTCATTCTGACCCTTCTTCAAGATGTATGTATTTTAAGGTAAGCTATCCTTACATCTAGAGTCTACTCTGAGGACTTCATTCTTAGACAAAACTAGCCCCTTACTCAGTCTAGCCTTACATGTGCAGCTAACATTAAAAGGACAAAAATCTGAATACTTTATATCTTCTCAGAAATATCAGTGTAAATTTCTGCTTTGAGCTGCACAGACTGACGTAGATATAGGAAGGCTCGCAGGATATAGCTTCAGATTAAGCCTGAAGCTTTCCTATGGCATACAGTAAATACAGTGATAACATTTTGGTGGCAGAAAGACTATCGTTTGGCTTTGTTTAAAAGTTAGAATTAATACCAGACAATTGCCATTGTCTTTAAAGCAAAGAAAGTCCCTTCAAGCAAAACCAGAAAGTTATGAATAGCAGATAATAAGACAGTCAAACTGAAAATCAGTAAAAAAGGCAAAGTAAGGAAAAAAGTACTTAAAGTGTACAAATCAAATACAACAGTAAATTACTTCATGTAACAGAAAATATTTTTTCATAACTATTATTTTATACATTAAGAATAAAAATAGTAGGATGAATTGAATTCAGTATATTAAAGTATTATACTATTTTTTTGCATGGAACTGCTTTGAAATTGTCTTGATGACATGTGCCAATGATACGTATATTCAAGTTCTCTGGTTTACTGGTGAAAACAGCTCAACTTTTATCCCATGACTGCCAACCCTGCAAACACCAGAAGATCTGAAATTTGAGCTGTCTGCAAGTCTTACTTGTTTTACTTGCAGTAGTAATGACACTGAAGATAAGTCTTTTTCCTATAACTACACCTGTATACTCCCACTGTGTTCTGATTATCCTGTGACTTGCAAACACCGTAGATTAAAATAATAAAAGCAGCAAAACCACAAAACCAACTATCAGCTAAAACGTGGCACTACAGTAAAATACACTGGATCAAATATCACAATTGCTCCACCTTAGATTACCTTGGATATACATGACACACACTGGTCATTTATGAATGAAACCAGAGAGAAGCCACAACACAAAGGTTTAATTTCTCCTGCCTGTGTAACATTATTTTGCAGAGGTCTACCGTGGAGAAGGCATAATGGGTAAATTTGAAGGATTGAGATGTCAAGTTGAATAAGTCTTTTAAAAGTATAATTACTCCTATTCTCTGATCTTCAAGAGATGTGGTAGCAGGTCCTAGCGTTAGGTTACCAGAAGGTGTCATCTTGTGTAGTTCCACTGTTTTACACTAGCAGAGGATCATTAAATATTAAACCATAAACAGTAATGGACATTAAACCACTGGTCTGAAAATAAGTCTCATAAAAATATCTTCATTCATACTCTAAGTATGTGTCTTTTGAATAGCATATGTCCTTACCAATGATTAAAAGAAAACCCAAGTATTTTACTACATTTATCATCATTTATGTTAAAGAATACTTACACAGCATCTAAGCAAACTTTAATACTGGTGAGGAGAACAATGGTTAAAACTGAAAAATCTTAATAAAGATTTTTAGTAAAGTGTAAA
>KL290124.1:0-31181 GCA_000699545.1 Podiceps cristatus | reverse complement strand
AAGGCCCGGGGGCGGGGGCGGGGGGGGGGCGGCTTGAAAGCTTCATATCCATATCCATCATTTAAATGTGAGGGTTACTTGCTCCACGTAAAATGTACAATATACAAAATCACTATGATGGGAAGGTTACTAGATAACAGTACATATTAGAAAATGAAAGTAATATTCTCATTCTCTCCCACACAATTTAATACCTTTCTGAACTGAAATAACATTAAAAAAATTATATTTGCAAACTGAATCAGCCACAGACTTAATTGTATTACAATGGGTATAAAAAATAAAATACATATATTATCTAATTTCCTAGTAAGCTTCAGTGTGCAATAATGAAATAAAATGCTAAGGCAACCAAAGAAATCTGTAAGAAATCCAATTCCAAGATTCCCATTAGCAATTTTAGAACCTTTTCCTGTTCCTTGTTTCAGCAAGAACTATTATTCCTGTAACAGTAACTCTAGTCATTGTACTGGGTAAGTTACAATGCATATATTTCTATATGCCACTTCTATGCTCAGTCTCATGGCATTCAAAATGGGTTTTATTAAGCTATAGTCAAATGCATCATTTGCAAATTTGCCAGTGCCCCATGTTTTACTGCGTGAAACAGTAGTCGGGCAGAACAGCTGTGTGACAGAGGCTTATAACAACAGGTTATTCAACTTTTTCAAAAAGAATAAGTACATCTTACTGCTTGAAAAAAAAATAGCCTTTTTTATTGCATTACAATTTGTAAGGAAACTTATTTATTTAGTCTGTACAAAGCCAATGGAATTGTCTTTAAGGCCATGGGCAGAGCATCTGACCCTTATGTATTGAGGACAGTATCCTTTTTTTATGCAGTATAGATGCAATGAAACAAAATGGAACCAAATAATCAGGGGATAACATACTATTCTGATTAGATCGAAAGCAACTTTGAATAAGGAAAGATTAAAAGAAATGTACCACCTACAAGAAACTTGAAGGACATATTTTTCTGTAACACATACCATAACACCAATCATTTGCCTTTAGTTCAGTTAAACAATTAATTATTTTTGATCTCCAATGGCACTGAAATGGACTCTTCCATTTTCTAGGAAAGATAACTGTATTGGTGGAGACCAAATTTCAAATACTTGGCCAGTTTTCCTCATTAAGAATGTATTGCAATTAGTATCGGATCATTTAAGATTCTTTTTTGTCTATACCTCTGAACTTCTAAATGTGGCTGCCATAAATGAACAGGTTAGCCAGTAATGGTATTATATTAATCACTTTGGTGATTCTAAGACAG
This sequence comes from Podiceps cristatus, assembly GCA_000699545.1. Lineage (NCBI taxonomy): Eukaryota > Metazoa > Chordata > Aves > Podicipediformes > Podicipedidae > Podiceps > Podiceps cristatus. The sequence goes on along the minus strand of KL290124.1, from coordinate 29,902 downwards.
GGCTAGGATATCAGTAGCTCTGAGTTTTAGATCATGTAATATTTGCTTTTTCAAGAGAAAGGTAATTTAGATGTCTAGTTAAAAAGAAATATGGCTGAATCTCTTGAATGGGATCTGGTAGCAAACAAAATCTGCAATTTCATCTTCATTAAAAAATAAGTATACTACAATATTTACTAGGTGTGTCCCACAGGGAAAATGGAGCAATACAATACATTCCTTTCTTATCCTTAAGTTTACATCTGAAAAAATAAAAATGTTCTTGTATTCATTGTCCCATTGTATCTCTACTAGATCAGATAAAGCAGGCGTGTTCTTGCTCTCTTTGAAGTTGTATCGCTCACTTCAGTGACAGTGAATTTGAGCTGCATATTTAAACAGCATCTAAACAAAAAGCCTGAAAGGCATTGTATGCAGTTTATGCAGTAACATCCACCCTTCATTTATAAGTACAAGATATCTTGTTCTGTTATGAAAGTACGTGAACGATCACTGAAAAGCTCACAATCATAAGATCTTTACATTGTTTCTTATCGTTAGTTTTTTCCTGTCCCATGGGAACACTGTTTAAATTTAAACAATTAGCCATTGAATAACAGTGGTACTCTTTAGGTTTTTTATGATACATTAGAATTTCTTTTCTGCCTAACATGGAAAAACTTTACTGAGACACAGCACCCTGGAAAAACAAATCTGAATTATTAAAGAAAAGGCAAGGTTCCAGTGACTCAAACAGTTATCTATCCCTGGTAGCAACTGATTCTCAAGGGTTCTTCAAAATATTTAACACAATTCTGGGCAAAAATAATGTGTGGGAACTTCATAAATATAAGGAAATGAACCTTTCCTATGGTTCCCACTTTCTTTCTCCATCTCATTTGTCTCCACCTCCTGCAAGGCACCAGCACCTAAAATTACTTTCCTGTCTCCATATTCTGTTGAAAGTCCAATGGTGGAAAAAGCGTAGGGCTCAAGCACCAAGTGTGATGTCAGGATGTGGAAAAAAAAATGATTACACATCCAGGTGAAGAACAGTAAGGGAACTGTTCCTTGATTAATGCAAATTCAGATGTCCTGCAAATCTACTTCTCAACAGTACAGAGTCTTGGTGTACATGAAGTAATCTCGCAAAATCTCCATCAAATTCTGATTTTATTTAATGAAAATGTAAGTGAAAGTCCTAAGTATTTAGAATGTCCCTGTTGTCTAAATTATACTCCTAGATTTCTTGTATTTAGGATGAGTTTGTACATACTAGTGGGAATTCTAGAAAATGGAAATGAGAAAATAATCAGTATAACTGCACATATACTCTCCTGTTATGAAATGTGTGAGGGGATAATTATGCTGCTTCTCTTTAATAATCTTTATCATTCTCGCTTGAAATAGGTTTGTGTTCCCAAAGCATTTGAAATGCTGAACTGTGTGTGCCTGTGAGTACATTCCAGATATAACTCTATATTGCTGTTGAAGCGGGGAAAAGGGGAGAGGAAGGCTCCTCTGAAAGTTACAATGTAAACCAATAAAACCAATTTTAAAAAAATAGTAAATTATAAGCTACTTTGAAAAGCTATGGCAGCCAACAAAACCATAGACAAAATTGGAAGACAAACCTTTACGCAGTCTGAGGTAATATGAAATGTATCTGTATTCATGTTTATTTACCTGTGTTTATTGTTACCAGAAGAATAGCTATGCTCATTATAAGGAAACTAAAGCTCTCTGGGTTTGAGCCTCATTGGACTTCGACTCGTATAAGCAAAACCAACTGTAATACGTTTCTTCTAAGCATTGTAAAGTCTCTAAATCACATCTCCCTCACACCTTAGACTAAGGATTCTAATTTAATAAAAATTAAGTTTTCACTTAGTTAATAATTATACGGAGGTCTTGGGAGAGGGAGTGTTGGGAAAAAAAAAAAAAAAAAAAAAAAAAAAAAAAACAACCAAAACCCACAACTCGCTTTTCCTCCATTTTCCTTTGATATATTGGGAAATAATGGTATAATTTGAGTGAAATAGACAAGCCTTGCTATCAAGGACTATCTATACTTTCATCTTTACTAGTAAAGCAATTTACAGTAATAGAACAACTGTAGACTGTAAACTAAAATAATGGAAGAAAACTCAGAGACACGATTTAGCATTGCATATCCTGCAACAGGTTTTGTAACCTAATTTTATTCTGTATGAATAACTACCCTTCCTTAAAGTATTAACCATCAAAATTGTTCTCAAATATGAACATAAAATGTAAACTTTAAAGAACATGGGTTAGAAGGCAGTCTTCAGGAGACATTTTCATTGTTCACTTGTGCATTTTAGAAAAATGCTACCCCATTGTAAACATATATCCTAGTTACACCATTGCAGTTCTAAGCCTAAAGACACCTTGAAGTTCTGGGTTTGCGTCTCAGAGCTGCGCTTGTGAATAGGACACTGTGATGGACTATTTCTGTCACTGTGTAACTACAGTGAATATACAGAGTTTGGTCTCTGTACTAGCTTTGTCAATCCACTTTGTACATTATTTTGATTTCTTTTCACCCTTCACAGTTTTACATGGAATAGAAGCATAATAACCCACTCCACCCAAGCCAGGTATTTCCTGGTAATTAATTAATGGCAGTTAAGAGATTTAAGATTTGCTGTTGGCACTCAACTCAATGAATTGTCAACCATCAGGAAATACCCTCCCTAATTGTCCTATCTGCCAAATTACTAATTAGTATTTTGATATTAGTTTCATCCATTTCAATGAAATTAATTAAATCTTGTACTGCCTAAAATCTGAACAATAGGCAATTTGCATTGTATACCAGTGACCATTTTCATTGGTGGAAATAGACTATAAAATAATAAAAATATAAGTGAAGTAAAAAAAGAGATAGGCAACTGCCTACAAACCCTGTCCTTATTAAATCAATGTAACTATTTGGTATGGGTATATATAACATACTCGTAAATGTTGCTTATATCCAGCTTCTCATGATAATTCTACAGCTGAGTACAAAGGTTGAAAAGCCAAAAATTTAACTGAAAATATTAATATATTTGATCTGTATTTACTAAATAACAAGAAAGACATTAAGAAAAAGGGAGGGATGGAAGAAAGGGAGGAGGAGAGCAGAGGAGAGAAAGGAGTGGTGAGGGGAAAAGTGTTGAAAAGGGTCTCATTTTGAGGGACTAAATTCACAGAACTAGTTTAAAAAAAAATGAAAGCCAACTGTTGCTGTTCACCTTCCACCTTCTAATTCAGAGCTTAAATGGCACAGACAAGATATTTGGGAATTAGAGTCAACGCCTCTCTGTCCGTGAGTCAGAACAAATATTTCAAGCAAATGGTCCCCTTGATTCCTTGGTCTCCTAACAGGAGTACCTATAAAAAATATTCTCTCCTGACAAAATTATTCTATTTTAGATAAAATACAAACACATTAATTACACCAAACAACAAAAGCATAAGTACTAATGCAGACACTGAATCTCAGGTGCCCCAACCATCCCATCAATCTCTTATTTCAGTGTTGTAGACAGGAGGAAATGGCCCTGCCTGGCTGGTTTTGAGCAACCTCTTCATTTTTATTGCAGTTGGCCAAAACTGGCATTAAAAATAATACACAAGTTGAACAAAACATTAAGATCTGGCTGGAAACAAATTTTCCTCTTTTGTTGCATATTAAAATAAATTGTTTTTGTATTAACTGTTAAGAAATTAGTCTGTATATGAGCTGAATAAATAAATCATATTCATGCAGCCCAGTCACTTAAAGGAAATTACTCTCAGGTCCTGCTGTTGTCAATGTCCAGCCCACTCTTCTTAGGCTGTATATTTATGTCTTCTGCAGAGATCATAGTTTTAATTCTTAAATTTACACAGGAGATGTGCTCAGTCATGCTTAGGCATTGGGTCAGAAAATACTCAAAACTTCTTTTGACTTAATACCTTTCAGCCTGTTTCACAAATGTGGGACTCTGGGAAACATTTAGCATGAAAAGCACTACTGCCCATTATTACCTTACATCATCAGAAGTAGCCAGAACAAGAACAATGGGAGCTGTTTCCAGGAATGATGAGGAAGGCTTTGTTTGGATTATCCCTTGGTACAGTGATTACGATTGAGTAGTATCATAAGCGGTAAGTAATTACTCATTTTTTAGCCTCTTCTATAATGTCATTACAGGGAGTGAAGCTTTCATCTCCTTAAAACAGATACTGTCTCTTGCTTTGGCATAAACTTGACTTACAACAAATTATATGTTTTAAGAGGAATTAAAGAAAGAGGTACATTTTTCACATTCTTTTTGCAAAAAATGAAAAAGAATAAGATTTATCAAACGTGACTGACTTCCCTTAGTTACCTAGCACTTCAAAAAGTGAGTTCTGCTAGAAAAATTACGTTTTTATTTGATTGCTGTAATTAATTTAAAAAAAAAAAAAAAAAGCCAAACACAAACCAAACACCACACACACACACAAAACACCTTTCTAAGCACAAATCATGTGTTCTTTACATGCTTGATTAGTAGGAGTCTGCATTGGTACCTAAGGGAGTCAGTGGAAGACCTTGAACTGACTGTAGTTAATGAACCAAATTTGTTGTGGTTGTTGTTAGTCAGGTTTAATGGGTTTTTCAAGTTGCAAAGGAAGCAATGAAGGCTTGACAGAACATCCGATTCCATTTTTAAAAAATAATTTTCTTTTCATCTTTTCAGAGAGATTTTCAAAAGCTGCTGACAAGGTACTTGCTATGTTTCAGCTGAAATAGAAGACGAACTTCCTCTTAACTTCAGTAGCAGAATATTTTTATTAACCCTAAAAGTTCTCTTCAAAATTCTTCTTGGAATTTTATATTTGTGCTTTAGCTATAAGATAAAAGATTGTTTTGTTGCTCCTATAACAAAACCTCTAAGTCAGTGGAATTGAATCTTTTGGGGCCAGCAGCTATATAACACATGTACTGTAATAAAAGCCAATATTATTTTAAGAAAAAAAAGTCATACATATTATATACTAATATTTAATGATTTGGCAGTACAAAGGCTGACAAACGTAAATGCTAGGTTTGACTGCAGTTGCTTATCATGTTAGAGTGAATCCTCTGAGAAACTTCAAAAGCATGTTTCATTCCAAATTAATTGCCCACAGAAAAATACTTCTCTCAGCACTAGTTAGTGTCAAAAGCCTGTATTCATGTACCTTTTTTAAGAAAAAGAAGAAACATGTCCTTCTAGAAGAGAAGTATTACCTTTGCAACCACCATATGAAAGTAAAGCTACAATTAACAAAAGGAATATTTTAAATTAAACTGGAGCTCTACTTGCTTCTAAATTAAAGTTCTAAATTAAATATACTTGAATTCATTTTGGGGAAAAACCCCTCTACCTTTTATTACGAACACTGAGCAGCAAGGTTTTATTCAAAGGAATTTTACAATGAGGTACTCTGCTATTCATGTTGTTACGATTCAAAGTATGGTTGACATTAGAAAGTGGAGACACACAGAATAAACAAATGTTTGCATCCCTGTATCTTGGGGACCACTGTCCTTCTACTTCAATCCCAAGACTGTTCTGATTTACAGCAGCAGTCAATGGTTCCAAACAACTGAAACTGCACAAAGTGATGCTGAAACATCTTGGCCACTTTCCTCTGCAGATGAGCTAGGCGAGCAAGAGGAGATATGGGAAGAAAGCACCATTAGTGAAGTGCAAAGAAGTCAAACTTGTCTCTGAGACATGGATACCAAAAAGAGGGGACATTTAGCCCCCTGAACCCTCCCATTTACATCAAGGTTGCACCTGGCTCTGCATCTAGTAGAGGATTTTATAATAAAATACATCACCATCAGAACTGACAGGTTTAAATACCTATGGTAAGACAATTTATATCCAAACGTAGGCATCTGGATGAATCCAGATTTTTCGTCTTATGATTTCCTTTTGTCTCTTCCACCTTTAGGGAGAGCTGTAAGAACCCGATCCATCCATGCATCAAACCCCTAAGGATTATAGCTCATATTAGGCTCCAACATTAAAAATTGTAACTTAAAGACAACACACTTACAGGGCTTGTACTCTCTACACACAGACTGCTCATACCTCAGCTATCAATCCCTTTCATGGAGCATTAAGTGCATGTCAACATGAGTGTGTACGGATAATTGTGTATCCGCTCCACCCAGCTCACCAGCTCTGAGAAAATTCCAATCTGGAAGCCATGCAGTAGCATTAACTCGATGCTGAGGCGCAAGGTATGTTAGCTCAGGCTCACTGCCACACAAATTAGGTTACACAACTCATGGCCAGAAGTGCCTCACATCCGGCCCACTTAGAATACAGAGAGAATAGATCTGTAACAATATGTTCTTGTACTCTTACACAGGTAGAAATACTTAATATTTTGTCAAAACATAGCATAAAATTTCCACATCTTCCTTTTTTTTTTTTTTTTTTTGCTTTAGGAAGGTGGTTTTAGATGGGAAAGTAGTTTTAATGAATAATAATCCATTTCCTCATCAATAAAGGATCACAATACTTTTCAAACTACTTGAGTACCAACTGGAAATTTGCACAGGGAATTTGTGAATAAAACATCAAATCTAACAATCAAAATATCTATTCAAGTTTATCTAAATGTGGTAAAGCACATCAAAAGGTATATAGGCATTTTTTTAACTCATTTTATTGCCTGTAGCCTAAGTTCAATACATGATCTAATCTGTTTGCAGCCACAATAAGCAGGAGTGTGTTCAAAGCCATTATAACTGCTTGATTTTTAGAGAGGCAGAAACACAAAGTCAGTATAGAAACAAGCAGTAAAGCAATGGGACTGAAAACCCATGAAACACAGGTATCTATGCAATATTAGCTGATTATCCATTTTCTTATAAAGCAGCCACACGTATACCAAATATAAAACATTTGTAAACAAGCATCCTCAACAGCAGAATTCATGAAGCTGCTATCAAGCCGCAAAAAGAGTCTACAGCACTGAGCCAAATATATGATAAAGAAAGAAAAGCTACACATACACACAAACTTTTTTTGCTGAAAAATGTCCTCATTTTTCAGAAGGTAGCTTAAAAACAGAGTGCCTGGTCTTTTGGATTGGCCTCTAGGACTCCAAGGTCACAGAAACAAGCTGCAATTAAAAAGGGTGTAATGAAGAAAGGTCAGGAAAAATGAATAGGAACATGACCCAGCACTACACAGCAGTGAGGTACAAAAACAAGCGGGATGGGAAGGCGCCAGCCAGCATGCTTTCCTATCTAATCAGCTGTGTCTCTGATAAAGGAGGAAGTAAGTTAAGGGAGGGAGTCTTCAGCACTTAAAACAATCCCCAAGTCTCCATTTCTGCACTAGTAACGTAGTGTCTTTAGGAGTCAGGCCAAAAGAATAACTAAAAGGAAGCTTAGCAGTCACTAAGCGTCAGTTTCATATTTGTTCATGGATAATAATGACCTGTTTGAACTAGGACAGCACATACTGCTTTTCACATTACTTAGCACTGTCAGCATAATGGTACATGGTCTATGAAGCCTCACAAAACAAACCCTCATACACACCTCTACCATGGCAACGCTGTGCAGGTACATTGCAAGTACCCAGTCCTGTGTTGACTTTCACACTTCATTTGTCCTTCACCATTTCAATGGCATTTCAAGCTGACTGTTGTGATTCCTCACTTTTTGTGACAATAACATGACCACTGTAGACGCTATCTGGGAGAAATGTGACTAAATCTGAATTTGGAAGACGTATTTCTTTAGATTTCTAAGGTGCAACACAATGTGAAGAGATTTCAGATTTAAGTCAGTCAAGTATTCTGATTCATGAACATAGTTTATAGCAGCTGAGAAGGTTAACCAACCTGCCACCTACTCTCCACCAGCATGCACAGGCAACAGAGATCTATGAGAATCAGCTGTTTATTTGCTGTAGTTTATGGACTAGGACTTCAGGCAAACTGATCAGTAACATATTTGCATGGTTGACTACCATGTAGCTTTATTTTTGTAACAAGAAAAAATAAATTCTGCCAGAACAAACACCAGCAAATCTTGAATTGAAGAGACTAAGGAGTGGAGAAATCAATACTTATGATATAAGCTACTTCATCACCCCTTGCTGTTCATAATTTGCATTTAATTTCTCTTTTATCTTCTCCCTTGTCAGGTACCAGATGTATTTTGCTACACTTTTCCCCATTATTTTAGAGATTTTTTTTTTTTTTACACTCCTGTGCTCCAGACATAAAGTTACTTCCATACTGTAACCCAGGATATTTACTTTTGCCTTCACCAGGCTTTCAACAGTAAGCATAAATGACGTTCAAAGGATCGCAAAGGTCTTTGAGATATTTATTGTATTCTATTATGCATGCCATTCATATTTACCATGGTAATTTCTTATTCCAATTATAATGTCATAAATAGCACAATCTAGATAAGCTGGTGTACGTGCAACTGAGAAGCGGTGCTTATAGAGCACTTTCACTTAAAAAGAGCAATGAATGACAGAACAAGTTTGAGTATTGTAAAGACTGAATCCTCCTTGCTTGTGAACATCCATGGGTTTTCTATAGAAGACTATTTTTAATATTAATTATCTCTTTGAATATTGCTTATAAATCTAAAAATGTATTAAGTAACTGCATGCTTTGTTGTTTTGTGTTAGTTGTTGAACTAGCTGTGCTTTGTGAGAAGGTTTCTGTTGTCAGGGAGTAAACAGTTTTGTTTCTTCTATAGAGAGAAGCATAGCTTTCTATTGCTATAGAAATTAAACAGGGGATGAAATCAAATGGCACAGAAACTTGAGCTGGAAAACTAAGAAAGAAGGAAAGCAGTGAAAAAAGTCTGTTCCATTTGGGTCCTCAACCTTCTCTGCCTGTTATTTTAGAGAGATACATTTGCTGAGGTCCTGTGGAAATTATGTGGCTGGATCTGAAGAGCATCAATATCCAATTGATATCCATCCCTCACAGTGATGTCCTCCTGCCAAAGTTGCCTGAATTCAACATGTAAGGTAATTTTACCTGTATTGTTGTAGTTTGCTCTGCATCCCATCTGAAGAGGCAGAATCATCAAATGGCGCAGGCAGCAGGAAGCTTCTCTAGCTGCATGGACCTCCATAGAGCTCTGCCTCAAGAAGCTAAAAGTGACCACCAACAGAAGAATGGAGCTCACAAAGAAATGCACAACTTCTGCCCAAATGGCCCCATTCCTATAAGGATTCTCTAGGCAGGCTCCACATTTTTTTTTTTTTTTTGAGAATTCATTCATAAATATGTTTCAGTTCTTCACTGCATTGATTCTGAACAGCACTCCAGAGCAGAACTGCAACATATTTGAAACAATTGCTTTCACTTTGATTGAATAATTACTTTAATGAGAGAAGTGAGCTGTTTACATTAGGGTATCTGGCTTACACAAGACAAGCTGCTTCAACCCCCGCTAGAACTCATTAGTCATTATTAAAGCTGGTATACAGAAAATTGCAGGCTCCAACTTCCCAGGATTAGATAATTTTAAAAATCTTTAAAGCAAAGTAGTTCATCCATTTGCATGTAGGCCAAACAACACGTTCATGATCATTGAGTTAAAAAGACTAATTGATTTGTACTTACCTCTTCACTGTCTAAAAGCAAAAGTGATTGAACAAAGTATTTGAATATTCCAAATTATATGGGAATGGTGGTTCAACTGAATATTCCACTGAATTCCAGATTATGTTCACATCCCAGTAAGTGTCTCCTGTTGTACATTGGATAAAAACATTGAGATGAGTTCTGCAGTTTGCTCTGTTCCATGTGACCAGTCATCATCATTTTATATTCAAGGGTAGAATATCTGTTTTGAAAACCAACCAACCTAAAGAGTTTTCCACACCTCAAAATTACTGCAAAGATGCTAAAACAACAACAAAACCCGAAACCCAAACAAAGAAACCTTCAAAAGTTTACAATATGATAAATGAAAAAGTTGGAAACAGAGCTGCATAAATAATTTTATTAACAGATTTCAATACTTTCTCAGGTTTCCTAATTCTCAGTCTGAATTTTGAGACTTGTTTTAAAAGTTGAGCTGAAGTAATTATTAAGGCAATATTCATATATTATTAGGCTGCATTTGTGGCTGATTAGGCTAGCATTTCTTTTTCAGCAAACTAGCCTCTCCCTTTCGCAGAGAGGATTATGATCTGGAAATTACCTTGGGAAAGGCTTGCTCATATGTTTCTATTTGTTTTGACAGTCACTTTTCTTTCTTTTTCTTTGCCACTCACCCCACACCCAAGTAAATGACTGCCTTTATGTTCTCTGGACTATTTTGGAACTAAAACACCTCAAGATACTTCAATAGCAACACTTTTTTTTCCTTCTTCATATTATAGGGAAAGGTAAAGCCCTCATATATCCCTTAGGAATGAAAGAAAAGTCTCAAAATTGAAAGAGGAAATTTCAGACTGTAATGGCATGTCTATATACATGAGGTTTTGAACTGGACATGAAAGCCTCTACTGTTCTTACTGTGATTTCCTCATTATTTGAAACTAGGATGGAAACCTCACAAGAAATAATAGCTTCTTGCTGTGAAACAAGATTCCTGGAAAGTGAAAAACAGGCAGCAGAGAAAGGCAGCTATAATTTCCAGACTTTAAACACATGCCATAAATCAGCCCACGTGCTGGAAAGCCAGCCTCTCCACTCTGCTTGGGCAAGAAGAGGGACAGATAGCAGAACAAAAACTTGCCATAATCCAGGAAATAAACTTGCTTTCTGCCTCTCACTGGATTGGAGAATGGGTTTAACTGCCATCAGAAAATATGCAGATCGTAAGTGAGGCATATTCTCCAGGCCTGAGAAGTTAAGGGAATGGTTTGACCAGAGAGGGAAGCAAAACAATTAAGTGTGCTTTTATAGCTGCTGGCTTATAGCACATGTAAAAATGAACCCAGACCAAAAGAACGACGTAGCCTGGATTACTAACCGAATAACTGATTCTGGAGAAGCATTTTCACTGTTTCCTATTTTCTGGAGCACTTCTTTCAGCAGCTCCTGCTTCCTTAGATTTGCAGGGAGAGACTATTTCAAGAACGTTATCACAGTTTCATTTTAAGTTATTTTTAAGCAGATTCATTTATACCTACCAGTCAACTCTTCCTTAAATTATGGATTGCCCCAAACGAAATAAATTTTTAAAAAACTGTGAATCAGATTTTTGAGTAACTGATGTGGTGCTACAGATTGCTTCTGAATTCCTTCCTTGATGTACTTTTCCTAGTTTAAATTTTATTTTCATTGCAAGAATAGATGTATTTATTCCAAATGGCAGAAATAATGGCAGTTCTTGGGATTATAATCTTCAAAAATTGTGCTTATAAATATAAGTGGATTTTTAATGCTTGCAATCAACGCATAACTATGCTAGCATTCCCAAGTATATACAATCATATGTAATTTTTGGAAAAGAAACAAAAACTACTGTCACTTGAGTTACTGCTTCCTTTGATAACCCTTTGGCTATACAATTAATCATCAGTCATGAAACATTACCACAAACTCCAAATGACATGATGCATACCCTGCTCCAAGTATACAAGTCACTTTTCTAACAGTAATTTGTTGCTTGATATCATGTTTTTGAGTTTTGCTGAATTAAGAAAAAATAATAAGCACTTGACCTCCTGGCCAAATCCTTGATTAAACAAGCAAAGATGCAGCCGGTCAGTTTGGTCTTCGTATCTTTCAAAACCAATTTAGTAAAAGAACCTACTAAATAACAGCAGTTTTGTGAGTCTTTTCTACATTATTTTTTCCACATGTGTTTTGCTTATGAATCCAAAAGGAAACTTTTTTTCTCAGCAAGACTGCACCTGCTCCAGGGTCTTATTTCTCAATCAAAATAAAAGCCCACGATATGTAATATCACAACTAATTACTATGTAAATTATTCTATTTTGACAAATATGATTTAATGAGGGGAATAAGTAGTTCTCTAGAACTAATCACTTCTTGATAAACAAACACTACTTCCATTCAACCAAACATAAAAAAAAGGGAAAGATTAAAACAGAACACCCAATTTTGATTTCACATCTAACAACATACCTGCTTAGTATTAGCTATTCTACATCTGACTTACGTCCTACAAGATGACAATTAGGCACAGAGAAGCCATCCCAACTTTAAATGATGTGTAAATGGATTTTCAAAGTTTATAAACAGTTGCAACAGCTTTTTACACATTTGGATCACTAAATATTGAAAATGTGCATTGGCAATGACTAGCACACAAAAATTTGGCATATTTCACAAATTAAGAGGTTTACCTACATATAGCAAATTAAAGTGAAACATTAGGGGGGTACAGCTTTTAAATCCAACCCCCACAACATCAGGTTGTTTGGGTTTTTTTTTTTTTAATTTGGATAATAACAACAGTATCAATAAGGAAGCTTTTACTTTTTTCACCTTCTCTCATCTTTGTAATTCCCACAACTTAAATCAGAGTTGCATTCCGGACAGCAACAGACAAATTTCAAAATGACTTGTTTAAAGTAAAATCAAAATCCGTATCAAAAGCTCTCCTACATATACACAGACCCAAGCATAAAGTTTCCAGTTGGATAAGCAAACTTCTCTTTTCAAATATCTAGGATTTTATGTTATTGATCAAGCTGGAAACAGAGTCAATTATTCTAATGGGACCCTTCTTAGGGCATGACACATGGTATGATGATCTGTGATTATAAAAATACAGTGCTAAGGGTCAAGTCCTGATAGGATGTTCTTTAACCACCATAATGGAAAAGTCACCCAGGCCTCCCAGTCCTGAGGGCTCAGACTGTTCCCACTTCCCACCAGTCCTTTAAACACAGCCTTTTATGTTCATCATATACAATTATTTTATTGCTGACTGGCATCATATACGACCATGTAATGGGCCTTGTGGGCTACTACCCACATTTAAAACCCCCTATTAAGGGTTTTTTCTCACAGTAAGAAAAGTTCAGATTGCTTATATATGAGACTTCTGGATTTTTTTGTACCACCAGGATGGCACAAACAACTACAAAACCATAGATTTTCCTTGCACCCTTATCAACACATCTATAACCACAAAATACGACAGGTATTTTTCGTTATATCATAAATCACCCACAAAACCAATAGTCAGCAAATCTACCATCTGCAGCTAGCACACACTTGTGTTTTATCATCTCCCATTTCAGTGTGACCGGTTTATTATACAGGACCGGTTTATTATACAGGTGCCTTTTTGCAATTCACTTACATTGGAAACAAACACGCACACACTCCAAGCCTTCTCAGTCACTGGCTCGTATATTTGCAAATGTGGGGCTTTGCAAACCTGATCTCATAGTGGCACAATTATAATATTGGTTTCGTGACTCATACGGTGATTACATGCTAACTGCTAACTGGCCACTCCTTGTCACTCACTATTTGCCAACACAGTGTTTATCTAAACCAGAATCTGCTGACCGAAAAGAACATGCTGTTAAAAATGCACAAATTAAATCACAAAGTTGCCCTTTTTTTTTTTTAATGTCCCTGTGTAATTTTTGCACGCATAACACAAACACTGAAGTTGCGCATCCTTTAAGTTGTAAAAATCAAACCAGTATTTGGTTTAGGTTCAATTCTTTTCCATTATATTAACAGACAGACTTAACCATAAAAGACTTTTAGTGCCTTCACATGTGCATTGACATTGGAGCAAGAATACATTCCTAAGCCCATCCTTAAGTTTCTTACCACAAAACTGACCACAAAGGGTGAGTTGCTCCCTAGAACTGACATAAAACTACACATTTGCAGTTGCATTACTGAAGGAGAAGCAGGAAGGTGAGAGGGGAGAGAGAGAGATTGCTGTGGCCTTTATCAAATCACACCAGCCTTGCTCTGCCAGATTTTCATCTACCACATTTTCTTCACTATTACCAATTTTGCCACAATGTTGTACCACACAAGTTAGAATGCACATTAGCAATTAGTACTCTGCCCAGCATCTCTCCCTTCAACAACACTGAGATTGCTCAATCTTTTATTGAACAACAGAAGCACAAAAAGAAGTCTCAGGCCAAGTCCCTCCCCTGGGGTATTGCAGATCCTTCCTTCTGTGTGAAGCCACACAATTCAGCCCCACAGCATTCGCATGTTGCAGAGATCCTGAAGCTTTCTAAAAGAACAAATTCATGGAAGGAGCACAGAGCAGACGTTTCAGAGGTTTTCTAAAAAATTATGATCATCTTGACTTACCTCCTTTTAAGTTATTAATGAATAGGTGGTGCTTTCCCAATCATAGGAAACAGGCTTATCAAAAGGCTTTAGAACTTATCTAAAACTCTCTATTTCAGACTCTGAAAAATTCTGTTAGTACATGCAATCTATAAAATTAATCTCTGTCATTTCAATGAATAATACAATGCTCAAAATCAAGGTTCTATCATATGAAGCTGAAAGTATTAAATCTTAAGAAGGCTGATACAAGCCTATTCTCATGATGTTTACAGTACAACTACGCAATCTCAAGATACTTGGAAAGTTCACATAATGACATAAAGTTCAAATAAATAGCAAAGTTGGGTGCTTTCTGGAAATCAAATTCAACTTCCTGTAACTAATAAACCAAGGCCAAAATGCTAGAAATATTGTTCTAACAAGACTTAAACACTGAACTTTACCATTTTACATCAATTTACCATTGATGTACATGGGGCAAATGGCTGCTTGTATAACCATTTAACTTAAGACAATCTACCGGTTGCATATAGTTGCCACATACCAAGTTTGATTGCACAACAGTGTACAACAGCAAACTAACACAACTTTGCTATAAATATATGCTGATAGGTACAGAATCGATATTCTTTGTCAAAAGATACAAAGATACAAAGATGGTAGACCAACTTCCAATATTTTATTTAGCTTTAGTTCCTCCTACTCAACCACTGTGAGAGTGATGAACACTGGAACAGGTTGCCCAAAGAGGTTGTGGAGTCCCCATCCTTGGAGACAGTCAAAATGGAGATGGCCCTAGACAACCTGCTCTATCTAGTTGATGCTGCTCTGAGTAGAGGCATTTAACTAGACACTCTCAAGAGGTCCCTTGCAACCTCAACCAGTCTGTAATTCTAAAAGAAGAGCTCTCTGAAACCCAGTATGGGGAGAATGGAGATTTCTATGTTTTGCTGAGTTCTAAAGCTGACATCAAAAAAATAGCCATTGCTTTTCATTTCCCTTTAGTTCTTCTAGAACCAGAACTTCCAGCAACAACTAAAACCAGCCCAGTGAGACCAACCTTTATATTTGAGATGCATACTATGATGAAATATTTATCTTCACTTACCACCTTAAAATGAGCCTGTCTTGCATTACGGTATGTTTGAAAATAAATGGGGAAAAAATATCTGGATAATGGGTGGGGGGAAAAAAAAAAAAAAAAAAAAAAAAAGAGGGAAATGTTTCCTCTTACATTTCTATTTTTAGCACTAAGCTTGACATGACCTTGGATTTTCCATGATATAATCATACATAAAAACGCACACTTACTGATGAGATTTTACTGATTACTGGAAAGGAGGGATCATGTACCCTTGTACTCTGATTATACCCTTAGAGTTTTCATGAAGCATTTTTTTTTTTAAAATCCTCAAAACTGATGCCTTCCACATTTAACACTCCATACTTAAAAGTTCTCCTTATTTATATATATTCAATCTGGATTAAAAGTAGGATATTAAGGTTCATTTTTGTAAAAAATGCATTACAAAGGAAGTATTAACCTACAGAAGACACATGACATGACAATGCATGAAATGGATGGACTGATTATCACTCTGATGGAAATATTTCACAGCATATGTAACCTCTGATTTTTTTTCTTTAGTATATAGCATGCAGACAATGAAATCGCTATTCTTCTCTGTAGTGAGGTTTTCCCATGCTGAAGGAGCAAACATATAATTATGGCTTAAGAGTATTTACTATTAAAGAAAACTAGAACAAAAGAAACATTTCCATGTGATACAGTATGCAGAGCAAAATGATTGTTTGTAGATATTGGCAAAATTCTAGTGTTGTTCAAAGAATATTTTTCATTTCACCACTTCACCCTATAGCTGGTCTGAAGAATAAGACACAAGTTCCTTATTCTTCAGTCCAGATATAGGCATTTCTCAGCTTTGTATGTTAACTTAAAGGTTAAAAAATGTAAACAAACCCCTGATTCTTCTCCATTGCAAATAGCACCCACATGTGACTTAACTTCAAGAGTCATTAACTTTTTATGTGATCTAAAAATATTTTTTAAAAGTCAAAGGAAAGCTCTATTGCACAGCCCTGTTCACCAATAAGCAAAGGTCACTGTACTAAAACCAGATAATCATACAAAAGTCAATAAGCAATTCCAAGTAGTTACAGTTGTGAGAACCATTTAGGGATTCTCTCAAAATATTTTTGAACTCAAGTGTCTGGACTGCAAGCAGCTCATGGATCAGCAATTCAAAACAGTTCAGTAGCTGATAACCTACTTTTATTAACATGACCCTAACCTTTCTGACACACTTAGAGGAAACTTCCTACAGCTTTCTGCCTCTGGTTTTGTGTGTTCAGGTATCTGTAGGGACTTATGTGTAGTTCTTAATAAGAGGCCAATTTTGCAAATTAACAGGTAATTGTTTAAGCAACTTAGAATACTCAAAACAGAAAACTATTATGTACAACTAAGAACAAATTATCACACTTTTTGAAGTTACTTCTTCAGACACTCTTTTTGCCCAGTAAGCCATTTTGTACTATCAAATGAGTACCTACTGGTCTTATGGTCTATTACAAAGGAAATGAGATCAGAAATAAAACCACTTCATTACTGGAAGCTGTCTGTCTGCCGGAAGCTTATTCATGTACATTAAGAACAAAACACTTCTGATACTATCAAAAATAGGATGCCGGGAGAATAGAATGTGATATTTTGGACATTTCTCTAGGGACATTCACTTTCACCTGGACAACTTATATGGAAGTAGAAAGCGGAAAGGTTGAGGATATTTATAAAACCACCTGGTCCTGTTTCTGAGACTCAAGCTGTCACACAAGTCAGAAAAATCACACCACAACATCAAGAAATCACACGTACCTCACCTAACTAAGGCTGCTTAAAACTCATATATGCCTACTAACAGGCAACAGAGTGATAGAAGGTAATTCATCCCACCATGATGAATCACCATCATGGATTTTGACATCAATGACAAAATCTATCTCTGTGAGCCACATAAATGAATACCCAGAGCACAGGAGCACCTGCATCTGACGATTTTACTGCAGTTCAGGATCAGAAGTTAGTCAAATACCAGTTCCGGAAGGAACAGTGTAAGACTTAAGCAGCAACATAAGTGGCAATGACTTCACATCCAACAAATAAAAATAAATAATAAAATAATATTAACAAAATGTAGAGCTTAAACCACTCTTAGTTATTCTTAACAAATACTGTCATACTAGATTATGATAGGTCTGCATAATTAAAAAATACAGAGAAATCTGACCAAAATAAATGTTTTCTCTCCTTCCCCACCCCATATTGGTCCAATTAACTGTTTTCAACTGATTGCTTCATCTTGAATTGTAAGGATTTTATATTCCTCAAAGTGTACATATTTCTATTCTAAGTTTCCATTCTACAGGCATTGAATATATTCTACAATTCATTCCTTCCTTGATTGTTCACTTTCCTTAATATACTATTAAGAGGTAGGATAAATTCAATTGAAAACTGAATTATCTAGATTCAGCAAAAAGTGTTATTTTAGGCAACACAGAAGGGTATCAAAGTGAAACATTAAGCTGCCAGCCATTCCATTTTCTTTGCAGTTAAGGGATGGAAAGAAACCAACTCTCTGTTAATTTTTATTATACAATTCTTGTAAGGTTTAAACAACTGGTATCAAACATAGAGGAACCCACCCCATCTGGCCATATATCTCCCTAAAAGCCCTTCCCTCCAAATATCCTCATTTGCCTCATTATACTAATTTTGTATAATAAGGACACCAAGAGGATGTAGTCAGAGTTCCAGGCTCCGCTGGGGGAGGCTGACTTGTAAAAAGATGTTATTGTTAGAAGTGTCACGGGAATGACTTGCCTTTTCCCCACTCCCTTTAACTTTTGCCTCCTACCACTCTACTGTTGCTGGCAATAGCTAATGTTTCCCTGAGCAAAGCCTTGGGCACTCCCTGGCAGACCTTCTCGGGCAAAGGTCTGAGCTTAATTTGTTGCAACAGGCTGGAAATTCTGTAGTAACTTCATTTAAATGTATCTCCAGGTTTCACAGTTAACGAGTCATCCTGAGAGAAACATAGCAGAAAATCCAGAAGCCATTAAAAGAGAAGAAAGAAAGGTATCTCTTTCTAGCTTCCACCTTTCAACTCCCTAGACATTTCTCATCCTAATTAGAAGAGATATTTCTAATAATTTCTAATCCCACACTAGCCCTATACCACACCAGCTGGTCTGTGGTGGTAGCAAGTTAAGCTTAGCCCAGAAACATCCTCTTTATCTAAGAATCAGTGCAAATCCTCACCCTTCAGTGGTGCAAACCTCTCACACAATGCCCCACCTAGAAACACATGCAAGGCCCAGAAGCAAGATGGTTACCATAAGCATTAATCCTGTAAATCCAGGCATCAAAAATAAATCCAAACCACATCTGAACAGTGCATTTTTCTTTCCTCATGAGTGCTGTTACAACCTCCTACTTTGCCCTCAGTCTTATACTGCAGATAGGAAACTTTGGAATGGGGGACTTTTAACATCAGGGAAAAATGACAACAATCAAAAACAAACAAAAAACCCCACAACAAACACCACACACACACAAAAACCACCAACAAAAAACCCCAAACCAACAAAAAACCCCACAAAAAATTCAAAACAAAGACAAACAAACAAAAAACACTCCACAACCACCAAAACAAAACACCCCACCCAAAAATAATGTGCTTATTTCTTATTTCAGTGACATCTCTAGAAGTGGAATTGGGAACAGTAAGTTAAATATAGTTGAAATGCAAGTCAGACAAGCACTGGGTTTTTTAAAAAAAATGTAACTATTCCAACTTTTTTGGAAAGCATAATGTGCTTTAAAATACTGGAACTCAATATGAGAAATTGTTTAAAAAGGTAACTTTCTCAGATTCTACAATACTGTGAAACAGTAAAACACTGTCAGAATCATTCTCCTTTTTGCCTAGATTTACTTGATACAGTGTAAGCCTTCCTGTTAATGCCCACTTAATTGACACAGTGTTAAAGAGAACATTACCTAAATAAATCATTTGAAATACCCCTGAGAATCCCAGAGAAAGAAGAATTGTCTAAGAGTTAAAATTACACCAGTCGCCTGAAAGACTAATTTACACTGTGAAGGAATGTTAAAGTGACTGTGATTAGTGACTAGCCAGAATCTGTCATTTCGCTCTTTCAATTGTGTTTATACAGGTCACGCAGTTTCCACTGAGACTTTTATCCAGCTCACAAGGTAACTGTCAAACTTGCAGTTAAAGAACTCCTCAAGAAAAATAAATGAATGGACTAACATCAAGATCACACATTAAAACATATTCAGGCAATGTAAATGCTTAGGTTCTGTTCCATAAATTACATGCATTAACCTTTTTAGTTACATTCCTCCTCTTTTAGTATTAACTGTTGAACAAAATGACACCAGTCATGAAAATGAATAAGTAACTCCCACCACCAGCACACTCTTGCTTTCCAAAACATTACTGAAAGACATATCACCTATTGTAGTTTCCAAGGTCATTTCTACAGGCTATCCTAATAACTATGCTTTTTTGTACAATGGTAATTCACTGATTATGCTGTAGGTTTAGGGCCGTATTTTAGACTGCATATAAGGAAGAAATTCTTTACAGTGAAGGTGGTGAAACACTGGAAGGGGTTGCCCAGAGAGGTGGTGGAGGCCCCATCCCTGGAAACATTCAAGCCCAGGTTGGACGGGGCTCTGAGCAACCTGATCTGGGTAATGGTGTCCCTGCTCACTGCAGGGGGGTTGGACTAGATGGGCTCTGGGGGTCCCTTCCATCCCAAAATATTCTATGATTCTATGATTCTAATTTCACATCTTCCCATACAGGAGAAAAAAGTAATTTTTACAGCAAATAATCACAATGCACAGAATGGTTGAGGTTGGAATGGACCTCTGGGGATCAATTAGTCCAATCCTCCTTTAAAAGCAGCATCAACTAGAGTTGGTTGTCCAAGGTCTTGTCCAGTTGGGTTTTGGCTGTGTCCAAGGATGCATACTCTACAGCTTCAAGCTTTTCCCTTACTCAGCTAAACTGCCCTGCAGTTGCCATAAATTTAGATTTAAACTGCTTATAGTCAGCATTTTGCTCAGAGAAGTTCACAGTTATGACAACGGCACAGCTTCACAACCACAGTCTAAGGAGAAAGTACAGAAGACGAAAAGGAATTTTCTATTACTATGGCTACTCAATCCCTCAGTTAAAGCAGGAATTATATGAGTTTACTGGTCCAGATTTCTTTGCTCTGAGGACTCAGTCTGAGACAAGACCGTTTGCACAGGTTATCAAATAAAAAGTTAACATCTTCAAGTTGCTTCAAGGTTATCAAGCAATCAAAAGCTCTGAACAAACTCAAATGATTTAATAACAATCATAAATAATTCTTTGTTATTTGGGTAATGTGGGGGACTTGGTAGTTTTTTTTGTTTTCTGTAAATGAAACATTACATATGGGATTAGGATCTGCTCATAACAACAGTTCCCACAGATACAGAAAGTAGTTGTGTCATTCCAAGTCTTCTGTCCCTACACATTGGGTGGAAAATTTGGAAAAGATATCTCTTGAACCTGAATAATCAGTGCATTGGGTGGAGCACTCACTTTGCAGCACTGAACATTCACCTCTGGAACTGAGTTCAAATCGAAGTCAAACTGATGTAACAGAAAATTCTCTAAACAGAGCATTAATAATGAAACTTCTCATCAAGAATCAGCTTCAGAAACATAATGCCTAGCCGTGGGGAAATTTTTTTTTTTTTTTTTTTTTTTTTTTTTTTTTTTTTATTCCAGAGCTGTAGTCTGAAAGAGAAATCCCTAATACTTTGCTTTGCTTTTCAAGACTGTAACTGCTAAATTAGATGCTAAGTTGGTTGAAAATTTAAGTCTTTGTTTAGATCTCTGAAGGATTTTTCAACTGCAAATTCAACTTCACAAGCCAAGAGGACTAAGAATAATATTCAAGCCAAATTCCCCTAAGTTTTGAGGCACAGAAAAATACATCTGTATCTTATCCTTTTCTGCTCCTAATAATTTTCTTTATCTATAGAAAACAGTTCTATGTGAGCGAGAGAGAGGACTTTACAAAAGTCAGAAAGATGGGGAAGTGCCACTGAGTGCTACTTTGCTTGCTGGATCCCAACAGTATCAGCAATGCAATGTCTTGAGAAAGGTGTTCTTGAGCGATTGTTTGATTTTTGCAGGGGAAAAAAAAAAAAAAAAAAAAAAGAATTCTAGAAATCATGCTAAATTCCCAACTGGAACTACAGAACTATGGGTTCTCAATAGGTAGTTATACTCTTGGATGTTAAACTGTGAATAAATATGCCTTCAACATTCATTCCACAACTCCATAGTTGTAAAATGTTTGTTTTACTTCCGCTAATAACAATAATGTAAGAGTCACATTATGAAACTGCTTCAGAGTACATTTGATTCTACTGTCAGCAACGGTGCAGCCACGGGTGACCTAGTTGACTACCAAGATATCTAGAAGCCTCACCACAACTGAACAATTTCTATCATTACAGAAACACACATTAAGACGGATCACAGACAAACATGCAACATTTAGTCTCTCACTACATCCTTGAATAAACCTTTAAGTTAGCACATTGACAGCTATCAGACAATACAAAATGACCCAATGCTTCAGTGTAACAGGTAACAGAGATACGCGTTTCCAAATCTTCAACTCAAAATAAGTGTAAAACAGGTTGTCATAACAACCACATTTAGTACATCACAGAACAGTTTCAAACCTATACTGTCCTCTCAGTAAAATCTGGTGTTTCTCTTCTCAAATTTAAAGCTAAAAAAGCTCTGCCAGAACCCAGTAGTACTACCAAAAATGACTCTTAGCATCATTGTTCATGTTCAGCCTATAGGATGGAGAAATTAAGTACTTCAGTATTAATAACTTGCATGTATATAGGGGAATGCTCTAGGAAAATGCAAAAGAATCCAGTTTCCCCCTACTGTCTATTGTAAAGATTCCCATTAAAACAATCAGAAGCAGCTTAAGAAACTTTCCCTCTTTCATCCATCCAGGAAGACTTCTGCTTTCATATGATGCAGAAAAGGGGGACTTGAAGTGAGTATTTTTTGCCAGAGCTTTCTGATAAATTTAAGCATAAGGCCAAGTGGTGCTGCAGGTCTGGCACAAAATGAACAAACGTGATACAGCTGCATTTACAGAAGCTCTGCTTTCCCTTTCGTTAGTCTTAAGGCTGGCTGTAAGAAAAAGTGCCTACCTTACTGATGGATTTTGTATGAGGGAACAACGCAAACTTGGAAAGAAAACGCTTCCGCATTCAGATCAAATATTTCAAAAGTAGTCATTCACAAAGCTATGTATTTTCTTAGGAACAGGAAATTTCTGCCCTTTCTTATCCTGTAGAAAGCCTCACGGAGCCTGAATGAAAAGGCAGAGATTTCATCAATAAGCCTCAGGCTTATTTTGCCAGCAAAGCTCTACGTTTGATATTCTATATTCTGACACTTTATTACTAGCTGTGCTCTGACACAATAAAATGTCATGGAATGGCACAATCTGATGATTTCAATTCAGTGGAGGATTTGGATAGATGCACCATTTTTTCCTCGATGCACCATTTCATACTTGTATTAGTGAGAGGCATTAATGTTCACAGCAGTGACATGAAAGATGTTTTTAAGCTACCAGTTTCCAAAGTATTGTGAAGCAGTGCTAATGAAGAAAATAATGAATTTTAAGGCTGATCTCAATTAACTCTCTTCTGGAAAAGTCTTCTATATTCTTTCATTACACATTCTATTTCTGCCTAGGAGAACAATGAGGAATTAAAAAGAATTCCCAGGAGCTGCAGAAATGGGTAGGGTTTTAAAATTTTTTTTTTTACTATCCACATTTGTTTTCCAAAATTGTTATTGATAAAGTAAGTTACCTTGGCAGTGTAGTTACACTGTTAATGTCAAAGGTCATGCTCAACAAAAGGGGGACGGAAGCAAAGATTTTCTTGGTATGTGTTTGTACAGTGCCTAACACAAAAGGCTTTGGGCCCATCACAACAGACCTCGATCTCTTGTGTTTTGATTGTAAAAATATTGTATATATACCATGATATCATATACTTGAAGTGCTATTTTGGTTTGATTAAGTAATCTTTGAAAAGGATAACAAACACTCTCGAGCCCACTGGATAGGATCACTCCACTCATTGTCATGTTTTTCTACTACCCTCCCAAGCATCTGCTATTAACTGCCTTCAGAGAAAGGTACTGCATTAGACAGA
This sequence comes from Podiceps cristatus, assembly GCA_000699545.1. Classification (NCBI taxonomy): domain Eukaryota; kingdom Metazoa; phylum Chordata; class Aves; order Podicipediformes; family Podicipedidae; genus Podiceps; species Podiceps cristatus. Next base: position 6,279 of record KL290124.1, on the reverse strand, counting down.
CCTTTGGTCTGACAATTATAGCACTTTGTATAGCCATACTGAGAATATCTTAAGATCTGTATTAATTTGGAGTAAATGTTATCACATACAACATGTAAAACCTATACCCTACATATACTGGTTATGGAGGGTCCGTAGGTTACTATCTTATTTTTCTTAGTTTTAATTGAAATACACATCTTGAAAATAGTGCCTGTCAGAACACTGTAAGATTTACAGTGTTTTCAGAAAGTGTTATTTGCCCTTTGAAGAGGGCCTTCTTAAGAAATACTGTGTATTTATTTAAACTGCTTAGTACATGTAACCACAGAGAACAGTCAGGTTGACAGCTCCTGAAATTACCATCAGGAACAGAATTCAATTATTTGAAGCTCTGTGAATCACGTTCTAATGGCCTGAATCTATTTGCCTCTTCTTGGTCAACTCTTATTCTCAATAAATCTACAAATACATCATGAAAACACTTCAGTTTATGAAGTCACAGATTAAAACACATTCCCCTCTATGTTAAACAATTTGTCTTATTTTGCTACAATAATATCGCTAAATGCACTGTGGAAACAGACTGGGAAAAGCTTGAGATCAATGGGAATTGCTGTTATCTCAACAAAAACAGGATAAAGGCCTCACTAAAATCTTATTGTACTGATCAGTATAAATCCAAAGAGTAATTACGATGAACAGAGTTGTTATAAAGGGGGTTTTTTTTATGCTCATAAAACTTTATTCTGAACCAAGCGTGTTCCAAGACCTTCCATCTTGCTGACTCAAACTTTCTGGATGCTACTGACCCCCCAGTTGCATTGATTCAAAAGTTTGTGCAGCTGTACCCTAAACTGAATTGGCAAATGGTCTGGTTTAAAACCAAAATAACTGAAACACACAAGCAAATGTTTGTTGGTTTTTGTTTTTGTTTTTTTTTTTTTAGAAAGAGTTTTTAGAGGGTTTTTTAAGGTCATTTAGAGCTCACTTCACTGATCGGTTTCAGAGCATTTTCATAACACTCAAGTTTACAGAGCTGAGGGGACTATTTCCAACATGTCAGAAGCAGGGAATAAACCGATCAGGAACAAGTGACAAGAATGTTGTAAGATTATCTTTCAAACTAAATTTGCATTAAAAAAATAAAAAAAAAGCGCAATGTGTACTATAACTAAACTCTGTAACACCACATGCAAGCATACAACTGAGAACAGAATTTGCCACATTTAAAAATATACCAGTGAAGATTTCCAACGTCAATTACATTGACTAGTAATAGCCAACTTACTTTACAATAGTATTTTCTTTCATTTAAATCATTTCAATAATACTCTTTCTATTAATAATTCACTGAAATAGCAATGAAGACTCCATATAATTTAGGATTATTTTTAAAAGAAATAGAGCAAGACAAACAGCTGGATTTACAGGAACTGTAATCCATGAATGATTAGTCGTTTCTAATATATATGCAGTTTCTACAGTCCCCTCCCAACAAAGCTAAATATTATACGAATAACAAACTTCATTTGTACAATGATAATCCCTGCCAAGAATGCTTAATACACAGCATTTAGACACAGTGGGTGAATTAAAAAAAAACAAAGTCACTTAACAAAAACAATAGGAGATTTGAACTCAAAATATGACGTCTGTAAAACTTTGAATTAAGAGCTATTTTTCAGCTGAACAGTCTGTATTTCAAAATAGACAGAAGCAGTGGTAGAGGTTTTGTTGGGTTTTTTGGTTTTTTTGGTTGGTTGGGGTTTTTTTTAAATCAATTATAGTCTTTTATCACAAAATGAACACAACACAAAGATGCTCCAAGCTCATTACTGAAACATCAATAATTATGCAGTTTAGAGTATTTAAAATTACCTTTGAAACTCAAATATCAGACAAACTGGGTGGAAAGGAATTTAAAAAAAAAAATGTTGTTTGACTCTCTGAAAAACTAAAAACTTCAGAGCATAGTTCTTGCCATACTTTTATAAACAACAGATTTTAGTGCAGCCATTGATTTACAAAAGAATTTCCCTAGTAAGGCAAAACATCTAGCTAGTGATTTATGACAATGGTAGGAAGTGCACTCAGAGCTGGGATTGCTCCCAGAATTTTTGCAAATATAGCACAAAAAAGTCTTTTTGATACAATTTGCTTATATGGGTAAGTGTACGATAAACATAGCATGCCCTGGCTCAGTGAAAAGAGAATGAAGATTTGGGTTAATCAAACAGAATTTATTTAAAATCTTTTATACAGCTCCATTAAATACTTAAAATATGCAAAATTACTTACAACAGTAGCTAACATTCCTTTGAGAAGCTAAATGATTCAAAATGCCATCAGTTTCTACCAGGGATTCATCTCTTATATTACCATTTTCTTTCTGTTTTTCATTTTTCAGACTTTCCATGGTAAATGTAATTGGCTTATCTTGCCTATGACTAAAAATTCCATATAATCATACCCAGCTTCTCTCTTGGTTTTTGCAAATGATGAAAGAAATCAATCCTATGGATAAAGTTGGAAGCTTCGAAAGACAATGTCCAACTCATGTGGATCTTGCTAATTGCTACGACTGTTGATGCTGAGATCACTACATTTAAAATTTCTTAGGATCAGTGCCCTAGTGACTGCACAGGGACTGAAATGTATTTATTATTATTAAAAACAAACATTCAAGTATGAAAGAGAAATTAAACAGAAAGGATACCATAAATAATGCTTACTCAGTTTCACAATAGGTTGAAGACTGCACTTGGAGAGGGGTAGTTGTGGCACATACTGTATGTGCAGCGTTACATATAAGGTCTAGGAAGAAACCTCTGGGTGCAGAAGCTGTCCTTTTGCTATGCAATTACACTGACTATCAAAGTGAATATGCAGTATCCCTTCGCAAACAGAGATGTTACTACAATAAAACAAACAAGTACTAATGACAATAAAAGTTTAAACAGACTATTTTTGAAAGATTATTTAGGAGAACAATTAGTTCTCCTAGGATCATGCACAAATGCACAGAATTTGTAAGATATTTAGAAATGTTCCCATGTAAGCTGGTATTAAACAGATCACTTGTTTAGGTTTTAGATGATATTAAGGATTTCTCCCCTGAGATTCAAAGTGATATCATCACTTATCAGCGAAAAGATGCATCAGAACTGTCCTAATGAAATTAGCTTTCTCAAAGACAGAAGTTTACAACTGAAAGAGCCAGTTCACAATTCTCTTTCAGGAAAGAAGATAGAGTAATAACATTTAACTAATTTAATTTTGATATCAAGTTTCGTAAGAGTTTTATAATGTAATAATACAGAAGAAATCTAATATCGGAACCAAGATCTATTACTTGACAGGTTATATGGGATTTAAAAATAGCATCACAGAAATATGACATTATTCTTTCTAATGAATGGTCCCAACATGAATTAAGTAATTTAAGTGAAGATTACAAAGCCAACAAAAACCCAATAAATTATCCTAATGAAATTGTTGTATTCAAGAAATCCTCTGGCATGTTGATTGTTCTAAATCCAAAGTGATGTTTCAAAAGCAATTACAGTAGTCAGGTTCTTTATTTTCCTTTCTCATATTAATTCAAAGCAATGCGCTGAAAATAAATCAATTGCATGGTAATTTCTTACTGCTATTCTCAGTGGCCAAAAGGCAACATATGCTCCCCATCATAAATCACTAACTCTTTAGGAGTGGTGAAGAGTAAAACTTCGAAGGCTTTTCTCTCACAAAGTGTATTTTTAACAAAACACAGATTTACTAATGGGAGCTAGATGCACAGATACTCGTAGATACACAGAAAAAGGGTTACCAGCAAGCTGTTATTTATCAAGCATCGTTCAGTGGGTTCTGTACAAAAGGAGCTGGCTTAGCATAGGGGGCACAGAAGACTGTAATACTCCTCCACGAGCGCTGTGCAGAGCCATGCACTCATGCCTGGCCAGAAGGCTGGAGTGCACCAACACAATTGTACAACCCCATGCCCGTTCCTACACCAAAAATTCGGAACAAACTACTAAGCAACCAACTACAGCAGATTTCATGTCCCTCTGAAACACTGAATACAAGAGATGCCCTGACTTTGTACTTACAACTTCTAACTTACTTCTAACTGTACAGAGTCCTGGTCCTGGAAGACCACCATGTGAGGGTGTACAAAGTAGAAGCAAGGAAGCATGGCCCAACACTTAGTTTCTGTGACCTATTATTAGCCAACTGAGTCAAAAAGATGCCTTATGGTTTCAAAACTGCTGCTTTGGGAGACTAAAATAAAAATGCAAAGGGGAAAGGCAAATGACATCTCAGGTCTTTTCGGCTTCTTTTTAAATCTTTCTTTAACAATTCCTCTCTTTCTGAGCCAAATAATTTGGTTCTGATATTAATTAAGAGCTTCTCTTATTTAGCTAAGCACTTAGGCCAGGAAAGGATTGTTTGGAGGTGCTAGAGTCAGAGGCTTACAGGGCCCTCAACAACTAACTGACCCCACGATACGTGTGTGGATCTACATGGGGAAGGAATTCAGACTGGGGCCACATACGCTTTTTTGACCCATATTCATAGTTTCTGAAGCAGAGCAGAAACAATACTGCTACTAGGAGGAGAAACTGCTAAGAGTGTTTCATACTCGCTTAATAAAACCCTATTTACAATGATTTTTTTTCCCTGAAAATAAACCACAGAAGAGAGAGGATTTATTACTCAATGTTCACACCATCTTTTCAGCCTAGGAATCATCTGAAAAGCTGCCAGCTTTTCCACAAAAACAGAGCGCACTGTCTCTGTGCTATTTTCTTTGAATATACTGTTGGGTTTTTTCAGGAATAAACATGTACCTCTCCAGCAAAATATTCTGAGCCATTTGCAGCAACTTTGGCTGTAACTTTGCAGACTTCCAGGACTATCTATTCCAAAATTTCAGAGCAACCCAGAATCAGCAGGCAACTTGAAAAGTTCTCAGTCCCTCCTTGGGCTCACACATTGGACTCAAACAGTTATACAAATGTAAACACAATAGTAATTTTTTCCAGTGTGCTTCTGGAACACGCTTTCCATTTTAATTTTGTTTGTTAGGCACTGGCTGCCTGCACATGTAAGCTATTGCACAGTAAGGGTGAACAACAGGGAGATTCACTTCAAAATCATACTGATGTAAAGCAAAAAGCAAAATCATACTGACCTAAAGCAAAGACCTAGTGAAGATACACTACCTTTGTATCTTATTACAGAGATATAACTACTTATACCAAGTCTTCCTATTAAAGTTGAGGCTATAGTGGATTTTTACTTGAATATTCAGCAAATGTGAAAATCACAAAAGATATGGGCTGCCATTCAGAGAAATGAAGAATCTCCAAGACTGCCATATGCCTAAATCAGAGACATTCGCACTGTAGAAAAGAAGAGCATGATAGCAACTAGTTAAAGAAAGATGCGATTTAAAAATAGGGATACCGACAGAGGTAGGTAAAATCCTACCTTTCCACAATACACATTTGCCTTACTTTATTTGAAGTACAACATCTCTTTCCTGAGACCAGTTTTATATTTCTAGGCAACTGTAAAACTCCCATCAACTGATCAAAACATCAACATTCTATTTTTACAACATGCAACAGACAAAATAATGATCTGTTTTTATGGCATGGGCCAAAATAAGAACGTGAACATCAGCAAAGTATACATCTTCCGATATTTCAAAGACCTGGTGACATTTACTGTAAGTTTTGTGGGTGTTTTGTAGGCAATGAAACTGCAGATACATACTTCATATTTAGCAAGTCTTAGGTACGTTTTACATTATTAAATCAAAGATTCCATAGTTCATTCTCTAATCATAGTCTTTAAGTGGGGATAAATTGGTAATAAACCTTATTCCTTAAAAACACATCTTAAATAGACCTTTAAGTCATTTAAAACAATTATATTAATATTTCACACTTATGAAATAATTTTATTCTTGTTAATTTTAATGAATTACTAAATTGCAGGAATTATATTTACTATGACTAGGATAAAAATCCTTTATCAGTGGGAAGTAAAACAATCCGCCACCTAAAGTCATATGTATTTGTTTTAAAGCCAAGATCTCCCAAACATAAACAAATAGATTTTATCACCACCTCCAAGTGTACTGTGTTTTCTTGTTCTGGGAAAGCTTCCTCTAATTTCTGTCAGCATATACCGACATTTGGGTTTCTGCAGTGCAATCTCTTTGTACTGTTTCTCTTCTGCAGAATGAAAAGAAATTACTACCCTGCAGTATTTCAATATAAATAATAA
>KL290122.1:11891-24357 GCA_000699545.1 Podiceps cristatus | reverse complement strand
AGCAGGACTAGTCATCTCCCTTAGCAGGTCCACCTCATGCTTGAACGTACCTAGCTGGAACCCCCCTGTGGTGCATCAGGCCATTATGGGAACCGTAAAGGGTTTTTTAAACTTTTTGTTTCTCATGATAGAAAACTTTGTTCTCCCGCACAAATGCAGCATAATCTTCTAAACAGCTCATCAGACATGCATTGCAAATGTTAATTTGTAAGAGTTTCAAATATTTTTATTATAAATAATACACTATTGTTGTAGAATGTCAGTATTTTAAAAGGTAAACCCTGCGTGTATGTTTTTAGTTCTACATCTACAGCTTTGGCTTTACACCGCTGTTTTAAAGCAATAATGCTACACATACATAAACAGAAAAGGACATCTACAATGAATAAATAAAATGTGAAAGTATGTTTTATTACACTGCAAATGAAGAGCACTGTAGCTGCATCTGTACTGTGACTAGACATGTTTTTGTTGTGCATTAGTGAAGTCTTCTATGAACATGCCTATTCCACACCAAAAAATTCAACCTCGAAATGACTCACATTCTCATAAATACTAATGCCAAAGGCCCAAGACATTTAAATTAGAACTCAAAGTTAAACCTTCATGACTTTTGAAATATTAAACCATCATCATCAAAAATACATTTTTAGAGGTATTACATAAATTTTATGCTGTGATTTTCCTTTCCAAAAAGAGACATTCCAGACCTGCATTTCAATCAAAGCTTTGGACTACAGACCAAATAAAAGGCTGAGACTGACAACTTGGTGAACCCTTTGGCCTCAAAAAAGCAGCCTTGCTTCCACAGGAAACAGTTTAAACTACTAGTTTTTGAGGGAGTTCATACATGGCTAATGTACCCCCTTCCTTTTAAAACAGAAAGATGCTTGAAATATTCTGTTACCAATTTACTTCTATATTTATTCACATATTATTGTTAGTACCATAGGATTGGAATTAAGCTCTGCACCAGCAGACCAGGAGAAGCGAGCCTGATTTTCCTTACTGTCAATGGATTAGTACTCTGCTGCTCTTCTTTTTTAAAAACAGCCTGTTCAAGACCTGTTTAACATTAGTATTCTCCACAGTATAGAGAATTCACTATTTTATTGATAACCAATACAGGCTTACACTCAGTGTTCTTACTCTATAATAAATTCAGTCTAAAAATGACCATTAAACCTGCCCCATGCTGTGTGAGCATGTAGTTAGCCAGGAGAAAAAAAAAAAAAAAAAAAAAAAAAAGTACTTTCTCTATCAGTGGAGATTAGAATGGTGATACATCCTAAAAGGAGATACATTTAGGACAGAAGCCATTAGCACTAGCCATCATCAGTGCGCTCCCTACGCAGAGGGCAGAAATGCACCAATTCTACCTACCACCTTTGAAGTCCTCACACTTGGCATTTTGTTTTAAAGTAGAACATTTAGTCCATGATCAACACACTCAAACATAAAGAGTGTCTACAAGTGTATCTGAAAACTAACTGGTGGAACCTCCTGAAGAGGGAACAATTGTATCAAAAATGTAGCACATCAAAAAGTAGCATCATAAAAATTTCCACTCCTCTCACCCATTATAGAATACATGATTATATTCACTGGAGTTCCCCAATGAGAATTAAATGGTGTGTTTATATGTACATAGACACATATATGTACATATATACACATTCCTAAAATCACTAAAGCACAAAGGCACATTTAACAGTTAGAATGGACTTTACATATTAGCTTATAAGCTTTGGATTTCAAAATCAGTTGATTTTACATAGCACTCGATTACAAAGATCCAAGCAAAAATGTTTTAAAAGCTTGAAAGAATAACATTATGCACTTTATCTGCTCAAGGGCAAGCGTAAACTCAAGGATGGTCACGTGATGAAGGTTGAAATGACAGCATGCAACTGATGATTAAAGGAACTTTACTTATATTCAGGCTCTCTAATGTTTCTGAAGTGGAAACAGGGGAAGGCTAACTTCCACAGAAATACAGATCAATCAAGCAAAACAGAATATCAGATACAAAACCAAATCCTACCTTACTGCACAGACATCATTCTTGGATATTATTGTTTTGGTATTATAAAACATTTTTTCAAGAGTTTTGGTTTGCCTGCAGGTTTTGGTTTATTTTGGGGGTTTTTTTAGTAGAAATGTCTTGACCCAGAATGGATGAATCTTGCAAAACTATGCACTAGTCTCTTTCAAGCAGGGAGGAGGCATAGAAGGGATGTCCTGGCATTTAATTTAATATCAATAATATTTCCAGTTAATGTCCACATTCCATAAATTTGTAAGTTAAAATATGGCACAGGTAACTATCTAACATTTGATGCAAGTTAATTCTAACTTGTCAGATATATTGGTTTTGACAAGGCCAGAACTCCTATAGGAAACAAATTCATTCCCTTTTAATGACATCCACAGAAGGCAACAAAATATTTGCCAGAATCATAAAAACTTCATCTTATATATATCTTAAAATATATGACAAACTTTCTAAACCTACCACTAGACAAGAACTATCAATTACAATTATTTACTAAGGCTTTGGACTCTTTTAACCCCAGTCCATTGGAATGAATCATTTTATGAAGGTACACAGCCTATGAGTTTAGTAACACAGAATATCACAGACAACAAAGGATGAAGTTTTCAAGTACTGATATGAAATTTCAAAGCAAAGTACCCTCTCCAAATACATACATTACATTGTGCAGAAATCCCCAGTCACAGAAGCAGGACCAGAGATTATAAAATTTAAAGAACAAGTGACAGCGATCTTGTCATTCCCAATCTCACAAAAAGAGAACATGATAATGATTTCATTCTTTTCAACTATATTGGGTTGGGGTTTTTTTCCAACCTTAAAATATCAGTGTAGCTCTTATTCAATTCAAAGTCTCAGGCCCTTTCTTTTTTTACTTTATAATCCTTGCTCTGCTGAGTTTAATTGCCTTGGCAATGCCAGAACACTGCCTGATCCTAACAGGTCAGCATTGATTGCTCTTAACCAACTGGTTCCTTCATTACAGAGAAAAACAAGTACAGAGAAAAGGCAGGTGCGCTCTCAAACAGTCAGCTGGACTTCAGCTTCTCTTCCCCTTCTTCTCCCTCATTAACTAGCAACCAATCAATCAGGCCTGCTCAGAACCCACAAAAACTATTCATCACTTCTGACACGGAATGGTTTTAACAGGTCACTAAAGTAAAGAATATTTGAGGTATTTATCTTTAGAACTCATACAGTTCTTAAACCAACATCCAAGTGAAAGGAAAATCAAAACAGTACACTCCTATATAGTTTTAGTCTAAACCTTGAATCCAAAATAAAATTTGTTAGTTATTTGCCCAAGACAAGAATCTGTGGTATAAGGTATCTAATTTTAAACCTTCTTTATTGTGAAGAACCTTGTTGGATAAAGACCACAGATGGAAGAAAGAGCACAGATGGCCCCTCTCCCTGCTTCCAGCTCATTCTCTTCTGCACTTCCAAGGTCTTTAGCTGAACAAATTCAAAATGCCAATGAATGGTCATCCTAATCCTAAATCTTTACACATCCTTTCTACCCTCACCTTTTAAAAATATCTGAACACTACTTGCATTTCCAACCATTTCGAATCAGTTTTTCCTAATAATCCCTTTCCTATCAGGCTCCACACTTCATTTGCCCATACAATTGGAACAGAATCCCTTACTTCATTTGCCAAAAATTACTAACTGTTCAAATTACTCTTAAAAATTATTCTTCTTGAAAAGTTATCTGCACTGATTAGCTCTTACTCAGTTATTCATGTTGTTTCTTCTCTTTCTACAACTGTAAGCTCTGCAGAACATGCCTTGTCGTTATGCTTTGCTCATAAAACAGGTTTGTAATTTCACATTGTTCAAAATACTGCCACCAAGGCAATTTAGGAGAAGAAATCAAAGAGATACTGCAATAAATATATAAGCAAGAAACAAGACGTTAAAAAGGGAAAGAAGCACAAACAAAACAACTCAAGAAGAGAACAGAGCAGAAGGGACAAGAAACAAACAAAGGGAAGAGGCAGCAGACAACAAACAAACTGGGTGAAGAAACAAAGGAGAGTGGCACTGCTTAGATTAGGAAAAAGAAAATTCCAGTGAAAGATATTGCATAAAAAATTTCACTTCTGCTAAAAGAACCAGAAAAAAGAAACTGAGAACCAGTATGTCACTTTATGGTACACTAAACAGGAGTTAAAATTTAAGACAGCAGCAGAACACAGAGGTGTAATCCTTTCATTTGTGAATCGGCATAACAGCCATTTCTCCCCCCGTTATGTCTTATCACCTCACAAATTAAAAGAAAATGTTTAGATTATTATTTTGAACAAATCCATGGAAATGAATTGACTGAATCCATAGAACATGATAAGGAAAATCAGGTGTCCCATCTGTGTTCTTTGTAACAGAAACATTATGCAACCAGTGAAACTTATTCCAGTTGCGAAAAATTTAATCCATTATACCCTATTCACCCCAGACTACTATAGCAATTGTTAACTATACAGTAAAATGGAATTACTAAGGACAAATAAATTAACTATTTTTTTGCTGCTTCCTCCCTTATAGTAACAAACAGAATCAGTTTGCTTTCTGCTGATGCTTTTCACTTCCCCCCCCCTTTTTTTTTTTCTTCTTTCTCTTTTAAAACCTTTGAAGCATCTGTCCTGTCTATCATTCAAAGGCCATGATTTCTGAAAAGATGATATTGCTATTCAGGAACACAGCTTCCTGTGAAGCAAATCAATTTACTAATACAGTACACTATGTAAAGGGCTATTCACACGACTGTCATGGTATTATGTGAAGGGCTATTCCATAGTATTATGTGAAGGGCTATTCACATGACGGTCACGGCTTAACCCCAGCCGGCAACCAAATACCATGCAGACACTCACACACTCCTGCCTCTTCCCCAGTGGGGTGGAGAGGATAATTGGAAAGAAAGGAAAACTCGTAGGTTGAGATAAACACAGTTCACCAGGACAGCAAAGGAAAAGATAATAACAATTATATATTAATAAAGGTAGTAATAATAATAAAGGATGATGATAGAATATACAAAACGAACAATGCACAATTGCTTACCACCCAATGACTGACACAGCCCAACCCGAGCAACAATCATGGAGCGAAACCAAGAGCAATCTTGGAACGATCCCCAGCAGGATCTCGGAACAGCAAGTTCCAGAAAAAGCAAGCAAGGGAGGACAGAAGGAATGAACAAAAGCCCGAACAAACAGCATCCAGCCCACCAGCTGACTCACACTTATGTACTGGGCATGATGCCTATGGTATGGAATACTTCCTCTGGCCAGTTTGGGTCACCTGTAATGGCTATACCCCTCTGAGCTTTTTGCATCTGCACATTGGCAAAACCTGGGAAGCTGAAAAAAGTCCTTGACTTCTTAGCAACAACTAGTAACATCAGTGTTTTATCAACACTCTTCACATACAAAATCCCATACTAAATCCAAAACACAGTAGCTACTGGGAGGAAAATTAGCTCCATCCCAGCTGAAATCAGGACAACAACCTAAGTTAGCAATTGGATTCTACCTGAGCTCCAGAGGATGATTCGAGTTCCCCAAGTTGGGCTGGGTTATCCTTTGTCATTGAATCACACACACACATCCATGAGTAGGTTTTTAACTTGGACAGAAATTACACCTGCTGTGACTATTCAGCAACACATAAACAATCCTACATATTTCAAAAGAGAAGTATGAGCATGCTCAACAACTATTTTAAAGACTGTGTGATAAGGGAACTTAACTGATCTTTCCCACAAACACTCAGAAATTATGGTAAAAATACATTGCAGGAGATCTGCGAGAATCCTAAAAAAAAAAAAAAAAAAAAAAAGACATACTACTACTGAAAAAACGCAAGACCTTTTTTCCTTTGGCATTTTAAAAATCAGTTAAATCAAAGGTTCCCACATTCTTTGGACAAGATGGCAGTGGCAATCCTCCAAGTTCTCAGACCTCTGAAAACTAAATCAAGCTTATTAAAAAAAAAAAAACAAAAAACAACTTATGAGTATCAGATAAAATAATCCTGTCTTTCTACTGATGTGTGTCACAGACTTAATTGGTTTTGACACATGCAAACTCCAAATTAGGTTTCTCCAAAACTGAGGTATTGATAAAACCTTTTTCTGTCTCCGTCTGACTCTATTCTGAAAACAGATCCTATGACGTCTGATAATATTTAGGCCTTTTTCCAGTGAAGGCATTAACAGAATCTCTTTCCTATATTTGATGTCTGCCAGCATAGACTTTGTTTCTTTATGGAACCAGGTACAAGGACTATAAAAGAAATGTGCTTCACCATACTATGTCCCCACAAACAGTAATCAATAAATCATAGTTTATATGCCATGGAGCTAGATTAACCCAAAAATCACTCCAACTCACGATACCCGCGCCGACAACCAGAACATAAAAGAAACATCAGCTTTTAAGAAACAATACCGTACTGACCCTACGGTCATCATACTGCTTTTCCTCGAACTACCAATTTGAGTTGCACATAATCTAGAAATTGGAGTCCAGAAGTCACAGGAAAAAAGGCTTAAAAGACAATTTAAAGTGTCATTTAGTCCATCCCTCCTGTGACACTGTCACAAAGAAAGATCAAACCACATTTATTACACTCCAGCCAGGTAAATATCTAACCTCTTGTTAAAATTCTCCACTTAATGAAGCTTTCCCAGCCTTCACAGACAACATGTATTTAGCCAGCATGACAGTGTTTTAGTGCCAAATCCAACTTTTTGTTGCTATAATTTATGCCTATTACTTCTTGTCTTATTCCGTATGAAGATGAAGACTATATTCATCTTTTATTTTGCACAGGTTTCTTACCTCTTCAGAGGTTTTTCATGCCTCCCCTCAGACCTCTATTCTCTAAACCTGTCAGTTGCAAGTTTGTCCATCTCTTCTTGTAGGTCAAACTGCGTTCCCTTCTAGACTCTTCCTATGCTTCTTGAAGTATGAAATGGTAATTTCCTCAAGGGTTCAGAATTAGCAATTCAGATATGACTGAACTGAATGAATGATGCTGATTTATATTACAGGCTATACTCCTGTTTATACATTCAAATACTATTTTTTGCAACAGCTGATACTGCAGTCCCATGCCCAGCTTGGCATTCATTAGAAATTGCAGAGCCTTCTGGTGCTGAAGTGCTATTCAGCCATTTGCTCCTCACTCTCATTCTTTAGATTATATTTTTCTGCACAAGTACAGATTCTTGCACTTGTTCTTAGGAAACTGCTTTCTATCTATTTCAGACTATGTCTCCAATTTGTCAAGATCCTTTTTAATTCTAATTTTGTCCTTTCACATAACTGCATCTCTCTCACAGTTTCACTCTATTCTCAAACTTAGAGAAAATATAGTAGTTTTTTTTACCACCCAAAACATTACCCATATACTTGGTAGTATGGAACACAATAAAGACCCCATAAAAATATGTGTTCTTACATCTTTCCATTTTCCACTTCCATATAACTATGATTACAACAGGTACTGCTCCAGTTTTATATCCACTTCACTATATTTTCATTTAGACCACGTTTCCCTTGCTTGCATACTGAAATATGATGTTAGTGTCAAAAGCTTTACTAAAGACAAAATATAATATGTACCAATTTATTTCTTATCCGTGCCTTGTTTTTCTGCCTCGGAAGTAAACAAAATTGACTATCTGTTTTTGACAAATCCAGTCTAGCTGACAGTAATTTATCTTCTAGTGCCTACAAACAATTTGGTTCAATTACTTGCTCCAATATTTTTCTGGAAACTGAAGTTGTGCTGTATGGCACAGTTCCACAGCTCCCTCTTTTTGCTCCTTTTAAAGATGGGAAAAGAACAAACTTGGTGTCCATTACCTATTTTCCATGTGTTCATAAAATCAGTAACTTTTCCATGATAATAGGTATAAATTACAACTACCAGTTCAAAAACTGTTTTCTGATGATTAGAAAGAAGGTTATATATTTATATAAAGAAACAAAACGGGAATTAGAATTAAAATTATAGGTACTGGCAGAACAACTTTGTTTCTGGTTCTACGATTGCTAGCTGTTAACTGCAACTATTATCACCAAAAAATTGAGGACTTATATATTGCAACTTTTCAAGGACAATATCTGATAGATTAAGTTTAGCTTATGAGTCATATTTCCCAATTTGCATTAAATTTTATGAATGACAGAACAAGTACTTCCCCTTCCCTGACAAGATTACTGTTCCTTACAGCTTCATGGTGAAATAAATATGGAATTTTGGAATTAACTTTTGCATGCCATGAAATTATGTATAGTATAAAAGTAAACAAACTTCAAAATTGAAGAGGAAAATCATGCCTTATTATCTAATATTCTCTAATTAGTGTAAATTAAAAACATATGTAGAAAAAAAGGGAGGTAAACAGTGACAATACCTTTTTATCCTTTTATTTTTTTTTTAAAATCACTTGGAAACAGTTTTAAACAAAGCCTTTTGGTGACAATATTTAGCTCTAGTGGTAAAAAGTGAACATAAGTCACAGACACCAATTGCTCTGTTTTCTAATTTAATATGATGCAAGTGTCCTTGATGATACACCACTGAAAGCCTTTCAGAGACCTCCACTGGACGGCAGAGGAGAAGCGAAGACCTTAAATGAGAGACTGTCCTATTCTAATCTTACCTTCCTACAGAAAGCACTTAGATACCTTTCTTCTTCTCTCCCCCCCCCCCCCAAAAAAAAAAAGTCACTCTGCTATTTACAGTAACAAAAGGGGAAAAAACAACGAACCACCAAAAAAAACCACCAAAAAACTCCAACCAACAAACACAAAAAAAACCCCCAAAAAAACCACCACAATAACAAGAAATCCCACAGCTTTCTGGCTTCTTGCGAAAGCAAGCTTTCTTTCACTCAAGAGAAAAACCTCTGCAGGTGAGAGCTCATCTTACCTGAACAGGCTAAAAACCAGGCTCACCTTGTTTCTTAATTTAATGACTGAAATCACTAAAACATATGGGATCTGCTGGTATCTGCAAAGTGTCCATAAGGATTATTCATTGTTTTCTACCAAAAACTCTAAGCTCTATAGAAAACTGTCTTTCAAAGTCTGTCTCATCAAACCATATATGGAGGTTAAAATAAAATAAATTAAAAAAAGAAGAGGGGAACTATTAAAAAGAAAAAAAAATCTAAATGTAAGTTGAGTGGTGGAAAGCATAACAAACCAGAGGAAGGTAATTAGCCCAGTCTTGTTCTTCCACTGTACATAAAAAATAGTAATGTTGGAGTAAAATCATGTGGAGCTTGTTTTTATGTATTTGAAACAACTGTTTTATAACACAGCTAAATGAGAAGCAAAGAGGGATAATCTATTGCATTCGTTTCATGCAAATACCTGCATGTTATTTATACTATTATTTCAAAATTCAGGAGTCCAAGATAAGTAAGTAGAAATTCAGCTGTGTCAATAACAATTCCTTATATGCTCTCCAAGAGAGAGCTGAGAGCTGCCCTCCCACTTTAAATACGTGTAAAAAACATTTTAAAACAGGCAACCACTTCAGTAACACCAGCCTATGAGGCTAGTAACAGATCAACATATTTCATGTTGACATTCTTAGATTCTTTAGATGCAGTAATCTTTCGGTAACAGAACAAAACTCAGTACATTTAAGTTCTTAGTGTTTGAATATCAGATCTCTCAAAAGCAGCCACACTTAGGAATTTCTATGAATGCCCATGTATGAGAAAAATAACCAAATACCAAACATTTTATCTCTTATTACTAAATTACACTATAGCAAACCATGATTTAGCTAAGAAATATATATTCTATGATTTAATTATATGGAATATTGTCCTGGTTTCAGCTAGGACAGGGCTAGTTTTGTTTTCAGCAGCTCCTGTGTTTTAGATTTAGCGTGTGAAAAATGGTGACAGCACGCTGCTGGTGTTCATTGCTGCTGAACGATCAAGGACATTTACCAGTTTCCCAAGCTTTGCTGATGTGCAGGTGCAAAGACCTGAGAGGGGCACGGCCAGAATAGTTGATCCAAACTGGCCAAAGAGAGTGTTCCATGCCATAGACGGCATGGCCGGTGTGAGGGAGGGTCGGCCAATGCCCGCTGGCTCTGGTTCCTTGTTTGGTTTGTGTTCTGTTCATGTTCCCTTCTTGTTACTTTTCTATTTGTTTTATTTCATTTGGGCCTGTTTGTTCATTTGTTCATCTGTCTGCTCCCTCACACTCTCTCTGGAACTTGCTGCTCTGGGATGGCTGTGGGGGAATATCCCTGCTCCCTGGCTGCTGCTTGGGACGGGCTGTGTTGGTTGTCAGGTGGTGAGAAATTGTGCATTGTTCATTTTATATATTCTATTATCCTTACATATTATTATTATAATCAATATATTTTTATCTTTTCCTTACCAACTTATACCAACTTAACTATACACATTTTCCTCTCTAACTGCTCTTCCAGTAACATAGCAAACATGGTCAAGAAGGATCATGAAAACTCACAACCAAAACTTTTAACAAGCACAGAAACAAGGATTTCTAACCAGGGAACAGAACTCAAATGTAGCTTTTGGAAACCACAGTTTACTTTACTGAAAGACTAGTGGTATCTTTACTACAGAGAAAGGCTGTATTCTTAAGTTAGTTGTGTAATTTATACCTTTTTCAGCGTAAAAAAAATAAGGAAGCAATCAGTATCTTTTATTACATTCATTCCCATTTTATTTTTAGGCAATCATCCCTTACTCAAAAATTTTGCTTGTAGCAGCTACTTGCTGTTTCTAATTTAAAGGCACCTATTGTATCTCAAGACAAGATTCCGAATGTACATGCTACAATCAGAGGCAGCAGTACATACTGCACTCAGAAAAACACCATGGTGGAAAACGATCAACAGATCTTCTGGGGCCTAACCCAGACTCTAGTCATGCAAAAGAACAACTCTTTGCAATAGTGTTATTGCTAAAAGAATTACTCAAATTTGACTTTAAGTGAAAGAAATTAAGTCAAATATTAAAAATCAGAAATACTACTCAACTCTCAGTAACTGCTGTTCCCCCCCTTCCTCCAAGCAGATTAGGCCTACTACAGACTCAAACACTACTACCCCACTTCTGTGTGCAGCATATTGAGTCGAACATGGTTTGTTCAGCTCAAGCACCCCATCACATAAATACTATACTGCTTGCACATACTTGTGTCTTCCTGAGACAGAGTCCGGAATAAAACCCAGCCCTGAACTCCAGGGTCTCAGTATCACAACTCTAGAATTGCAACCAGGAGAAACTGCAGTGTGGGAAGAGCAGTGCTTCCAGCTGGATTTAACTCAAGTCCATGAAGACTGTTCAGCCACATACAGACTAACTTCTGCAGGGCTGCTCAACTGTTGCCCAAACAAGTTTATTATGTTTGAACAAGCACAACACTGGTACACATATTATAAGCAAAGCAAAACAATAAAAAGAATGTGAGTTCCCAGTTGGAGTGGGCATTGCTCTCTACCTGGTCATCCGAAGCGGGAAGGAAGAGAGGGCAGAGGCTTCCAGAACAGCTCTGCAGGAAGCAATAACCCACTAACTCTGAGCAGCCCTCAAATACAAAACTTGGAGACATCTGCATCAAACATGGCAGCAAAAGAAGATTAAAAACCAGACACTAAAGAATGTTATCCATGCTTTTACTGCCCCTCCCCCCCATTTTCCTGATTGATAACTGCACTGTAATTTTAAGTGAAGGTAAAGGTATATTCAAATTCCCAAAGCAAAAAACAATGTCTGCCTCTTTCTCTGTACTCAGATACTTCATCTCTCTGTAAGAAATAAAGTCTGCATGTTGCTAAACATAACATCTTGTCTTTGTCAACAAGCTGTTCAAACTGTAAAGTTACAGTAACAGTTTTCTAGCTTCAAGGTTTTATCTTCCTTTCAGACAGACTGTTAGTACTAGAATTTCAAAGACTGAAAATAGTCTTACCTCACTGAGGAATTTTTGGGATCTATTTTTCATATCAATATGGAGAAGAATACTGAAAGTCAAGACACTCTTCCATAGTTAATTTTCACCCTGGGATAATACTTTCTTTTGTAGGAAATCTCTTCACTATGAATTAAAAGAGCAACACACACCTACTTAACCTTATTATTCTCCTAATAGTTCATTCTCTATTTTTAATACATACACATACATTTTTCTGCCAGTAGCTTTATGTTTCCCTGTGAAGTAAAGACAAGCTTTTGCCTTTGAGCACAGTTTACCAGTTGACAATCCAGCCAACAGAGTTAAAATGCAAAAGTCTATCTAGACTAAAGTCATCAAACTTTGAGACATTCAATGCACTCTGGCCATTACCCAACCACCAAAGCTTCCGTGACCCTAACTTCTTTGCCAACTTTCATTA
>KL290122.1:0-11860 GCA_000699545.1 Podiceps cristatus | reverse complement strand
ATCTTGACTAATAATAAAAAAAAAAAGGGGGGGGGGGGGGGGGGGGGGCAAAGACAAAAAGACACCAAAAAAAAGCTAACATTATAAAAATTATAAGAATAAAAAATTCTGTGAAAAGTCAACTGTAATTTGTTCCCTTTTTCTACTCCATTGACATTTTTGTTTTATGGATGATCAGGAGATGGCAATCCAACAAACAGTTTCAATTTTCAACACCTTTAATTTCCAAGTCAGCATTAGCACCTTTTCACTTAATATCTCAAAACATGCAAAATTCACTCAGTACAGCATATCTGGAAATAAAAAAATATTGAACAACAAATGAACACCCGAGAGCATTTTCATTTAAGCCACTTGGCAAAAAGAAGCTTCAAGAAGACTAGATGTGTAGCTTTGACACTGAAATTTCAAGTAATATCAACAAATTTCACTTTTGAAAAAATATTGTAAGTCCACAAAAAAAAGAGTTAGTTATATTTACTTTACTACACTATAGAGTATATTTCTACGACTTTCTCTGCTGCTGCTCCCATCAGCCACCACCTTCAAAGGGTACTAGAAAAGACAGCATCAGCAGATTCAGTATTGTTTTGCTAACTTACAATACTGCCCTTTTGTTTGCAATACAGACTCTGGTTTTGATATGATAAGAGACCACGTAACAATTAATCTGTTCAACCTTGCCCATCTCAAAGATTAATCTATTCTGCCCATTACAATACTATCTTACTGATAATATGGATGCAAGGATAAAATCAGAGCTAACAAAACTAATTCTGCAGCTTCCAGTCACAGTAGTTCATCTCCACAAACAGCATTTCCAATTAGCATTTTTTTTCTGAGACAGTAGGAAAGAAACAGGTGAGCAGGCATATTTTTCCAATCAAGCCTGTCCTTCAGTATTAAGACACTTGATACATTTAATGTACTTCCAGACCCAACAAAACATGGTTTCCAAACTCATTCAATGGCACGTTATCATTCCGACTTTCAATATGTTTATTTTAGCTCTGAGAGATAAGGGCCCAGAGCAATCACCTCACATACGTCACTTTCCTTATCATACTGTCCTCGGTTGGGGGTCAATTTTGGTGATGACATAAAAGATGATGCTATAACAGCCTCAGATGCTATTAACTTATCAGGAACAGCAATGACTCAAATACATTGGCCTCTCAAAGAAAGAAGATAAAGACTAAAAAAACTAAATGCAAAGAACACATCAGCATCACTACCAGACTCAGAGAAGTAAGAAAGTTGCAAAGTCTAAATGCTTAACTTTGCAAATATATTTAAATCAGTTTTATTTTCAAGCTAAAATGGTTATCTTCTGGCAAGAGACAGATACAAAGTCTATTTTCAATTACATTTTTCTTCATCATATTCATAGAATCATTAAGGTTGGAAAACATCTCTAAGACCATCAAGTTCAACTGTCAACCCAACGCCACCATGCCTACTAAACCACGTCCCAAAATGTCATTTATCACATGGAAAAAATATTTTTCATAGAACATATTTGGTTCTGAAAATATCAATTCCTATTAAAAACTCCAAAAGAAAACACCTTACACCTATCCTTCAGAAAAAAAAGGAAAAAGGCAAGATTTTGTTAAATAGATTTATCTTTTTCTGAAGGAACTGGGTACTCTAGCAGATATAGCAATAGTCTGCAATACAGACACACACAAAAAAATTCCCAAATTCACTACCTCTTATTTTATACATATTTACATTTCTGCTCTTAATGTCAGCTATACAATAAACCAAACTCTTGCTGTTCATCAAAGTATAAAGCTTAAAAGTGTGTTAAAAGACATCATTATTCACACTGCTAACAATTTCCAATGAAAAATATTTCTATGAAACTGTACAGCAGAAATTTTCCATTTACAAGGAATTTAGGAAAATTAAAATTACTCTTCTGAAAGGGAATGGAGTATCCTTTGTTTGCTATCACATTAGCCTGACCAGCACAATAATAGTTAAGAACAAATCTTTTGTATAGTTATGTCAGTGTACAGAAAAAATAAAACTAAACCGAAACTACACTTCTGACCAACATGTCTCTATCAGAGAAGAACTGTAGAATGGGTGTAAATACACCACCAAAATACTCTGTTAGGAAATTAGTATAATATATATCAGGAAAACAATACTTCATTTATGAAGGTTTGATGATGGTAGAGTTATATTCCAAACAAAGACACAAACAAACTACTAAAATTTACTTGTAGAGTTAAGCAAGAGTAATCAAAGGCTACTTGAATTCTGCATGACAGAATCATCATGGTAATTTAAGAGCCTTAACTAATGTATACCACTCTTTCTCACTTAGGTTGATGTACTCTGCAGTCCTCCTGGGCCATTCCCATGTCTGTGCAGCCTGAGCAGAAGCTTTTTACACCCCTCTTAAAGGTTACTTCGCTATACCACATCCCACAAAGTATACTGTGTTACTGCATATAAAATCTGTGTCAGAAAGAGAAAACACTGCTTACAAGGTACACGCTACAGTAGACTAGTATTGCTGAATTTCTACCAGGAAAATAAATAATAGGTAAATAAATAAAAGTGTAGAAATTTGGCTAGATTTCTGAAAACAAGTGGTTTTTTACCCTGTTACATTTAATAGCAATAGCTACCTGCCACTTAACTCAAACTGTGATAATTTTCCAGCAGACCTACACTTTTCTTCTTCTCTTGCACGAAAGTGTTGGCAATAATGGAATCCTCTATTTTTAATATACTGCTCATATTTACCTGTCATTCATGTTGAGATTTAGACAACAACAAATTATCAGTTAGCATCTTTATTGTGCAAATTGTGTATAGGCCTGCTGTAAAGCCTTGAAAAAGTAATTTCTGCTATCCTTAGTACCACCTTAGTCTGCAAGTAAAGGTGAACAGAAGTGTTAAATCTCTGCACATAAAAATCCTGCATCCTTACCTGAAAGATTCCTGTGCATCAGAACCCTACACTCCTCAGCGTATTCTACTAAAACTTTTCCCTACCTTCCATGTCCCAGGGGCTACGTACACCCCAATCCCACCAAGTTACTCATCGACCTTCTTTCATGGAGCCTCAAGTGCTTCCACTTCTTCTCAATGCCCCTCTTCTTAAGATACACGATCCATGGGATGCAATCATTTGCTTCTATGCTAAGACAGGTAATGCAGTACTCTAAAGGACAGAGCTCTGAGTTCACCCCCATCTTTTCCCCTATATTGATATGTATTCCTCTCTAGAAACAGTATGAGACTGTATGTGTCTATACATATATATGAAACTTAGACTCCTAGATATAGAAGTTAGATGGTAGCAATGTTCTATATCATTGTTCAGGATAGGATAGCCCTTGTTTTAACTTGTGTACAAACTTTCATAGAAAAATCAAAGATGGAAATATGAGTGATTCAAAGTAAGGAACTCCAAACCTAAGCTAATATTAGCATCAAACTGTGCCAGTACGATTCTCCTTCACTTAATTCACATTTTAAAAGCATTTATAGCTCTTATGAAAAGCTTCAGCTCAACGAGATCAGCTAAAATGTCAGTGGGTAACAATTTGAAATCCACAGTGAAAAGACACTGAAGTCACATTTAGTTACATGATTCACTGCTGTTGCTTCAATACGCAATGAACAAGGCAGTAAATCAAAAAACATGTCTACAATTTGTTTCTCTTTTTTTTTTTTTGAGAAGCTTTACAAAAAGAAGAAAAAAAAATTACCCCTATTATCATAGAATCATCATAGAATCATAGAATGCTTTGGGCTGGAAGGGACCGCTAGCGGTCATGTAGTCCAACCCCCCTGCAGTGAGCAGGGACACCATTACCCAGATCAGGTTGCTCAGAGCCCCATCCAACCTGGGCTTGAATGTTTCCAGGGATGGGGCCTACTGAAACTTGTAGAACATTTACAGCAGGGTTTTATCCCTTTTACTAAGTGCTTTGTGGGATAAAAAGTCAATCACACATCAGTTGTAGAGTTTAGGAACTTGTATGGCATCTGCATAAAATAAAATACCTAACAATATACCTAAAATACTAAAAAAAATGTTAAAGTTGTTCTAACTGAATGAAGTCTGAAGTATTTAATTTAGAATTCTCTTGGTAACTAATTTTCTTTATGTCTACTTTTTATCTCATTTATCAATATATTCCCCATAAACCTTTGGGGAGTCCTAACATTAGATAGACACATATGCAGGAAAATCGGTAAATATCGCATTCTCATCTATGCTTTAATTTCAACATACTTTTAAAATTGAACAGTATTCAAAAACCAGTTAAGACTCTAGTGTCTTTAATGCTACAAAAAGCAAGATTTTTCCCTAGCTAGAAGGGATAATTTGATGCTTGCAGTGTGATTTCAAGCCTGCTAGGTTTACTAAGTCTTTCCCAAGAAGAGGGTCATTCATTTGTCAAAGTATGATGTACACTCCCTGGTTCCTTACAGTAAGATATAATACAAGTCAGTAAATGATGTATGCATACAGTTGGAGGTGAGACATTCAGGCTGGTACATTAAAAAAGTGTAAGACTGACTGCAGGGCACCCGGTCCATTACTACTGAAGATGAAAGCACAGATTAAAAGAGGAATAAGACTATAAGAAATAAGAGGAAAGTTGGGCATTCGGGCATTTGAATGCTGCACTGTGGAATTGGGCACAGCCCCTTCAAGGGCTGCAGAGTTCTGATGTGATG
The DNA here is from genome assembly GCA_000699545.1 of Podiceps cristatus. NCBI lineage: Eukaryota > Metazoa > Chordata > Aves > Podicipediformes > Podicipedidae > Podiceps > Podiceps cristatus. The sequence goes on along the minus strand of KL290122.1, from coordinate 7,147 downwards.
CCCAAAAATCCAGGTAAAGCAGGTTTTTTTCAAGTGCCCATCAAGTGCTCCCCAATATTTGAAGTCTGTGGCTTCACTTTACATTCAGAATTGTAAACTGAGATGCTGGGCAACTGAGATCAAGAGAAGCTGGGGAACTGAGATCAAGAGAAGCTGGGCCACTGAGAGCTGGGCAACTGAGATCAAGAGAAGCTGGGCAACTGAGATCAAGAGAAGCTGGGCAAAGAACATAAAATGGCAACTACAGTAAATGAAATCCTGCATTATAAAACATAAATTTAAGGAGCCAAACTAAAGTTATAGATACTACCTTGATTTTGGCATTTCTAAACATCCAATTATTGGATTTGCAACTTTGCAGAGAAAGTTTACACCAAAAATTCAATAGTAATTTCTGAATTTTAAAACCAATACAGCAGTCTATCATGAGGTATAATACTATCATGCAGGTGAGAACCACATACACATTCATCATGTAGACTTGTTAACTAAGGGCAACTAAGAACAGCAGAAGATACTCGTTCTCCATCCAGATCAGCTGCAGAGGCGAATGGAACACTCAGCAAATTTCACAGGCATTTGCTGCCAACAGAGGAATGCCAACATTCATGAATTCTTGGTGCTATTTTAAAATTAATTGGATGAAGGAGACAGAGAGCAAGTCAGTCACCTGCCTCCTGGAACTACTCCTACCCAACCTTTTCCAAACAAGCACCTTACTTTAATAAAGTTCAAGATATCTGAAGGTGCTATTAGTTATGAATAGAATTGTGGCACAATTAGCAGTTCTGGTTTTGCTTTTGCTTCATTTACTTATGATCATACACATTTCAGATTTAGAAAGGTGAGGTTTGTTAGCTTGATTGTTTAAGTTTGCTTTGTGTTAAAAATCCTCTTGTATTTTAAATAAATACACATGCTTGGGAGGGTATTATCAAGATATTTACCATGAAATCAATTAAGATACACATTATCGATGTTGCTAATTTTAAACTGCAAAATAAAGGCAGAAAAATACCACCACCACTGAAATATACAGATCTGAACTTCATACTTAACACACTGATACTTTAACTCATTGTATCTGCTCATTCTGTTATTAGGCGAATCAGTAAGAATCAAAATGAAACAGTGAATATTAATAAACTGTAGGAGCAATTGTATTAAAAAGTGCACCTTTATCCGAAGCTTCATCCAAAAACAAAAGATAAAGTCAGCACAGTTGAAAGGTAAAACACCAAGTAAAAATTAAAGCCAGTAAATTTGTTCAACTACCAATACAACATATAACAGTTTCCAGAAACCTTAACAAAATACCAATTTAAGTAACATTGATTAAAATAGGTAAAAGCCTAACTGCCGTTCACACATTGATGCATATTCTGACCTCTATGCGACGAGAGAAAAAACCCCTATCAGTAGATTATTGCACAGCTAAATATAGTGTATAACTTTTGTGTTACCTCCTGATCCATAATTTCCAATCTACTACTCAGAGACAGGCTACTGCCTGGCTCGTCAGATCGTTCTGCAAAGGCAAGTACAAAACCCTATGAAAGTCAAACATCTCATTCCTTGCAGTTTTGCCAAAAGAGCAAAGAAAGGGAGATCAGAAAGGGATCACTACAGTAAAGTGCCCACAGGCACTACAGACCACAGCTTAACAGCATTTTGATGGGACAGGTTTGTTCCTAAAACCCAAATTTTTGGGAAAATGCATTTCCAAAGTTTTTTCGCCTCTTCCTTCTTCTCTATCATCCATGAAAATACGTCAACACGTACTAGGAAAAAGAAAGCAGATCCCTTGGTGCCGTGAAGTTTTGAGATGAACAAGTAGTCATGCAGCTATTATTTAGGGCATTAGTCACAACAACAAAAATGAGGAAACAAAGATGAAGAAAGAGAAGTAAGTTTCAGACTGAACCAAGTAACACATAGTAAGCGGAATTTCCCTTGTTATCAATCACTCAAGTCATAAGAATTCAAAATGTTTTCCCCTTTCTTTCAAGGGGTTCAAGGATGTAATATACAACTCAAGTACGTGCACTTTTAGTACACCTAGAGAAAACCCTTCATTTTGACTGACTTCCACATCAACTATTTCCATTATATTATGCAAGTGACTCAATTTTTCTTTTCACAATGTATGCACAATGTTAACCCTTACACTTTTATGTAAACATATGAATGGACCTACAATCATGCCCACCCCAAATACAGTTATGCTGTTGTCATAAAGCAGGCCCATGAGATGAACCTGGACTACACAAACCAAAAGCAGTTGCACCACACTTACAAACAGCACAGCAAACATAATACAGATGCACAGGATGGAAGAACCCATGACTTGCCTATCCTGATGCTTCAGAAGCTTGTTCTAGAAAAAAAAAAAAATTACTGCCATTCTTACGAAGTCATATTGTACTACAAGATGAGAAAGCAGATAAATAAGGAGAAGAGTATAGTTACTGAAAATTCCTCCATCAGTTTCTCAGCCTACAATATTCCATGGAAGCTATTCAGCAGAATTGCTACTTTCTTTAAAAAAATGCTCTAATGGTAGGCTTTCAGGCAGAGCCAAGACCACGAAACTGGTCCAGGGAAAACATCTTTTAGATGTGTACTGGAAGCTTAACTTCTAAAAACCTCTATGCAACACTTCTGTAGTTCTTGCTGATCACAAAATGAAAAAGAAGAGACAGAAAATGTATGTGAAGTAGAGCTGCTAGGCATTTGGGATGGGAAGCTCTTAAATTCAGGGGGCTTGATGTTTTCCAGGACCACATAAAAACTACTTGACAGAGCTTCTCCTAAATAATTCACGACTCGGGGTTTTCTTTTTTACTTGAATCCTAACATGTACATAATATGAGGGTTTTTCCTGACTCCCTCCGTAGATTCTTCCTTCCTTGCTTACTCCTTTCTCTTCCTCTAATTTCCCCTATATAAAGCCAGCTGATATTTAGGTTACTGCCTTCCCCCCCGCCCTTTATTACTGAATGCTTTCCATTAAATTTGGGAAACTACATGCCCTCAAACACCAAGGAACAGAAGAGGAAGACAGCAATGAAAATATAAATATGCTCATCTCTTCTAGCTTATTTCTAGCAGTAACTGCAAAGTTGTCTGACAGAAACATGAATTTCAAAATCTAAGCTTTTAGCTAAAAGCAGAGGAAAGAGTAACTAGTCAATGTCCCACAATGATGTATATTTCATGTTTCAATTAAAACCAAAACAAAAACAAAACCACCAAACACAAACAAATGCTTCCACAACTAATGGTCAAGTCATGTTTACCTGACCAACAAAAGAAAAAAAGTGAACTTAATTAAGGTACAGTTCCTTGAAAATGAAATGTCAACTGTGGCTACACTTTGCTTTTCAGCTACTTCTATAATACACGTAGGGTAGAAAACACAAAAGACAGCATTTTTCCAAGTCTCTTGGTATTCAACAGGGTTACTGCTAAATTTAAGAACAAAGCACTCTACCATTCAGGTTGGGGAAAGAAATCCAATTCAAAGGCAGAACTAATACATCAGTATAATAATCTGACAAACAGAGTTAGAATCAAATATTTTAATACAAAGTATAGTGATAGGGACTACAGTTGCAGTGTGGATTCAGTTCTACTGACCACAGATGAGTGTACTGTCAAAATACATTTGTTTTCAAAATAGTGTTACAGAAACATTTCACCAAAAAAAGGGACTTGCTGAAGACCAAATACTCTTTGAACCAAGCATGTTAGATTCATAGGTATTTTATTTTCCTTACATTCAAATTATCATAATGTATTTGTTATCTCATAATCAGGTAACTCAACTTTCTACTGCTGACATTCTGAATTAACCTGGTCATTCCCATCATCAATGCTCATCTGCTAGTCTCAAAATAAAATTATTAAAAACAGTTGAGCTGATCTAACAACTCCTCTACCATCTGAAAGGGGAGGACTCACTCCATTTTCAATTTTATTATTTCAAGATTCCCATCACTTTTTCTACTTCCAGCCAAGGAGTTCCACCTCTTTCCTTCCAACACTTCTGGTGCTTATCAGACAGTGCTTATTCACTTAATCAACTCAACTCATTAGGAAGCAGAAAACTACCCTGTCATGTATCAGAGAGTTGAAGCTGTTCACGCAGAGGCCAGACATGCACCAGAGCCAGCACAATGAAGGAAGGGGACTATGTTCACCCAAGAATGGGGAAAAAGATTTCCCATCCTATTCAACCTTCCCAATATCCAGCTGAGGATTGTACTTGCACATACAGCTAAGCTACCTTATGAACCAATTAGGCTACTAAATTGCCTCAAAGCACTAGGAAACAAACATTTCCTCACTACTGAGAAGAATCACTTTTAACAGTGAGCATATCAGGACATTAAGTAAGGAGACTATTCACATGACCAAATTTGAGCACTGCTTCTCACTACTTTGAAGCAGGGAATGAACAGAATTCCTATGGTGAACCTGGGGTACTCAGGTACCTGAATGATAAATGACATACTTGAAATAACAAAAGGCACCAAAAGCAAAGCAAAGAACTGTACCCACAACACTTAACTCCCCTGTTAGTACTTTAAGCAGAATAACCTGGCACCTTCTAAATGACTATGAAGGCAAAGGGTCATCAGCTGAGATCTGACAGATGCAATGACACAGCTACGAGAAGCCAGGCAGCTGTACTTCCAAAACCACCTTACTCCAACCACTAGGTCATAGAATTGTTTAGGTTGGAAGAGACCTTTAAGGTCATTGTATCCAACCATTAACCTAGCACTGCCAACTAACCTAGATGGCGCATATTTCCAATATTTAAGCTACCCTAGCTGTTTCCATGTATCCCTCTGTTGTGGTTTAGCCCCAGCCAGCTGCTAGCTCACTCGCTTGCTCCCCCCTCCCAATGAGGAAAAAGAAAGCCCAGCTCCTGGGCTGGGACAACAACAGTTTAACAGGGCAGCAAAGTGAAAGCAAGCACCCAGCCAAGCCCGGGCGACAACAGCAGCAGCAGCAGCGCGTACTCAGCGGTGCTTGGCAGTGCAGCGCAGCCCGCTCCCTCTATTGAGTAAGCGGCTGCCACGTGGCACAGAAGAGCCCACTGGCCACTCCTGGTGATGGTTAGCCCCATCCCAGCCGCAACATGGCACCCTCTCAAGTTGAACCCACATAATCCTAACTAATGACATTTAATAAAATTATTTACAACTTTGTAAAATCCAAGTAAGCATCAGAATCCTAGACACAAAGATTGTTTTTCAGATATATTTTTATATACTTTTCCTTTTCTGTAAAAAGGGAACAAAGTAGCCATTTCCTTCCAATACTGCTAAAACATGAGTGTGAGTCAAAATGCAACTTAAATATATGTGAAGCAATGAAACGCATACCAAACATTGAAATATGTTACTAAAGAGACGTTTAACTAAGAAAATTGTCCTTTGTCACAAATTTAGTAGCAACATTCATTAGTTTTTTCCCCAAGACACAACTGTTCTTATTCATGCTATGACATTTCAGGTCTGACTAAAATATAAAATCTCTTTAGGAAATGTTAAGACTATGTTACACCACAATTTACAGCTTATCTGTCAAACTGCAATAACACTGTATTTCTTATCAAACAACTTGTATGCCATCTATTACTATGTATGAAAACTCACCCTAAAATAACTTCACAGTTGTCAGAGATGATTGTAAAATTACAGAAGTCTGCAGTTCAGTAAGAAATGCATTTAATACATAATCATAATAGGTTATACTGGGCTTTGTATCATGTATTTGTTTATGGGAAGATATATGGCAACATTCATTCTTACCTTCATTGCTCACTCTGTCCTGAGCTTTCTTAAATATTGTTTCTGTATGTGACAAGAAAATGTTGACATGCCCCGAGCACCTAGAAAATTGGGTCAGGTGGCTGTACCATCACTGCTGTTCCACCTCTCAACTAAAGATTATTAGCGATGACTCTGAAGGGAGCTTCTGTAAAGGGGGATTTGAAAGAATCCCAATTACCACTACTCTGAAGGTAATTAAAACTGAAATAATATATCTTATGCAAAGGTTTATACCAATATTTTTAAAATGGCAAATGAAACAGAATCATAAAGATCAAGGTCAGTCTGACGGTCTGGTTGAAGAGGCTAGAAAATTGAAAAGGATGTATGTGTATAAGCATTTGATCTCTCATGGAAATGCTTAAACTGGAGAGAATAGCAGGAGCTTTGGATGACACATTGTAGTTTTAAAAACATGTATCAAACTTTCACTTCAGTAAACCAGATAACTAGTTTTCACTTCTGTTCATAGGTACCCTCACCAGATGAGGCAGCCTAAAGCTAACCAAACCACGGTGATAATAAACATGCTAATATCCCCACCCCCAGCCAAAGAAAATAAACGAGCAATTTTTTTGCTGGCTGTACCTTCATTATCAATAATGAGGCTGGGGAGCATTTTGGCAGCTGCTACAGCTGTGGACTCCTGATAACAAAATACTGTACTAGTGATTGTTCACACAATGTAAGCTATTGAATTCCAAATAAGAAAAGCAGCCAAGACTTACAGCATTCTAGCAGTTGTCTAATTTCAGTAAATTCAAACCTTTAAAAACTGCCCAATAAAGTGCTTTTGTACACCTTTATTAGCTGAATCTATACCGAATAGCAAAAATATTCCTGATGAGTTCTCTGGGCTTGAATGGTGAGGTTTTAACTTCAGCAATGGGAGACGGGAATTCAAGTACTACCACTGCAAAGTAATTCAAGATTTTAGTCCCTTGTTTGGCAATTACACTGGTTTTGTTATTTCAGCAAACACAACATTCACTTCTGCTCACCAGAAGAATTATATACATTAAAAAAGACTATACAATTGATCTGCAAAATCAAGAGTTAGTAGAAACATCATCTACACTGTATCAACACTTGTTTCACATGTTGTCCATAAGTTTACTAAAAAAGAAACACAGGAAGAATTATAAAACTGAAATGAAGGAAGAAAACAATAAATCCACTGAGAAAATACTAATTTTAAAAAAGAAAATCTCCAAACTTATGCTTATCTCCATGCTTTCTTTCCAAGTAACTTCTCATGAATCTGACTGCAAAATAATAATTAGAACATATTATTATTATAT
>KL290113.1:2392-37188 GCA_000699545.1 Podiceps cristatus | reverse complement strand
GGGGGGGGGTTGATGTGGGGAGAAGTAGATGTATGAATGCACTGAAGAGAGGCGTTAATTCAACTTTGTGCATGTGGTTACTACAAGGGAATTATGACCAGGGCCAGTGTGTCTGCCAGAAAAAGACAGTGGAATTGGTTATTTATTTTTTTCTTTTAAAGGGAACAGCTCTAATTTAATGTCCTGAACCTGGAACATGAGAGTGTTATGGTAGACAAATGACCTAGCCTTGGACTACTTTTTCTAATACAGAAGCTGCAGTTCTGAACTGTGACTGTGAGAGCAAACCACATCATCCACAGATTCACCTAAGGGGCAGCGGTTGTTTCGCAGCAGTGTGATTGAAGTGAAGGCTGATCATTTACATACGATATCTGTTAAATAAAACCCTGAAATCTAGGGTCATCGTTCACCTCTTCAACTACAAGAGCTCAGCGTGCTCAGGGAAGGCGCAGCACGTAAATCCTTCCGAGAGCACTGCTTGCTTCTCAGAGCAGAATTTACAAAGGCAACCAGCTTGTCAGGACCTTTTGATCTGTGAGTCATGATAAAAATAGGGATAGAGTGCAAACACACACTGGCTTGAACAAAAAATGGACTGTGGACTAGGAGGAGGAATGGCTAAGTCAAGGAAAAGAGCTTAGGGCTCTGTGGAGCTATCGAGGCTTATAGGGAAGAGGGAAAGGAGAGTGGTCAGCCACTCTCCAGATCTCCTTCCTGTTGTAACCTTGTATTGCACTTGCTGATAGTTAAAATGAACTTCGATAGTTTGATTCACCTCCTTTTCACTCCCCCCACCCCCCCAAAAAAAAGAGAGAGAAAGCAAGCAGCAGATTTTATCTTCATCTGTACCTTGCGGTTAAAGGCCCTGAAGTTTTCCTCTTCCCATTCCCATGGTGCCAGCAGCCGCAGAGTTTACCATAGAATTGCTCATTTTATTGCTATGCCAAATTGCAACTTGCCACCATTATGCAAGAAGTAATAAAGATTTAAAAAACCAACCAACCAACCAAAAAAACCAACAAAAACCTTCAAAACAAAAAAAACCACAGAGCCAATAAAAATCCCCACAGTCACCTGAATCTGATAGTGAAACTGGAGCCTTTTCCCAGCTGAGAACAGGCAGATCTCAAAGCTGACCTCAGCAACGGGTTTTCCCCCAGCTCCCTGGGGAAGCAGAAAGGCTGGCAAGGAAAGAAATGAGCAGCTGCAGTGAGATGCAGCAAATGAGGAGGAAAGGTGCTGCGTTGGTTCGGTGAGGACGCTTCGGCACATGTGCTGGCCCTCAACACTTGCTCTTCCCGGGGAGGGATCCCAGCAGGCAGCAGGAAGGTACACGGCGAGTCTTTGAAATATGGGAAGTGGCGCCTTGTAAGCTCGTAAAAATGGAGCAGTGCAGTGGTTTTGCTTTCATTTGCTTCCTGGCAGTTAGAGAAACCCCATGAAAGCAAAGTGGGCAGCTCCTTTGGAGAAAAAAAAAATAATGTAGAAGGGCAGAAGAAGTGCTAATTTCTGCTCATTTCAGCAGGAAGGTACACGGCGAGTCTTTGAAATATGGGAAGTGGCGCCTTGTAAGCTCGTAAAAATGGAGCAGTGCAGTGGTTTTGCTTTCATTTGCTTCCTGGCAGTTAGAGAAACCCCATGAAAGCAAAGTGGGCAGCTCCTTTGGAGAAAAAAAAAATAATGTAGAAGGGCAGAAGAAGTGCTAATTTCTGCTCATTTCCTAAATGCCTGGAGTCATTAAGGGAAGGCTGGGAGAGCGGATGTGACTGTAGATGTTTAAGCTTCCTCTTTCACACACGCATCAGTGGACCCAGGCACCTTTCCTCCTTAGGTGTGAGGGTTGCCGAACACGCGTGTGTTGGAGGCGCGTTGGCTGCCTGGGGGGAAAGCTGCGATCTTCTCTCTTGTCCATGCCAAGACTCAAAATGGTAAATGAGGAAAGCAGGCTGAGGTGGCACCTGGGAGCCCTGAAGAGGTTGCTATGATTGCTAACGAGAAGGTTGTATTGGCCATATAGCAGGAACATAAAACTCAGGAGTTCACTCTATAGTTAAAAGAAGGGAGGCGTGAGGAGGGAGCCCATCTGTTAACAGCTTTCTGTCTCAGAGGGAATAAGCTGGTTTGTATTGGAATCCAAAAGCAAACTGATGCGTGGACCATGGATGATCAGGGGATGGTACCTTATTTATTAACTGGACAAAGCCTTCCTCTTCAGACTGTTTCTCTCTTTGCAGGGTGAAGACCATGGTGTGCCCACGCTGGTCAGTGCTGCCTTCAAAAACCCTGAAATCTCTTTTCTGAAAGTAACGGTTGATGCTTGTAAGTGCCGTGGGGAGCTTTGCCCCAGGGGAAGGACTTGCCACTGGAGTTTTATCAGTGAGGGTTAATATTAAAAAAATCTTTTTAAAAATGTTGCCTTTATTCATCTTTTGAATTCTGATTTCACCATAATTACAGATCTGTGCTCCAGAAGGGCAAGACTGACCTTCAGTAATTGCCAAATATTATCCTTAATCTTATAACCAGGAAGATGAGACTGTAGAAGCGTGTCAGCTCCTGCTTCAGGAACACTGATGTTCCTTCCATCGATTTTCTCCTCTTTAGTTTGTGAAAAGCTGTGCTTTTTGGGATATCTAAAAATCTGAAGGAAAGCAACTCCTGTGCTTTGGCTCACAGTCTCAAACATCTGATTTTTCAGGAAAGAAGAGGTTTCCTTATGTCCTGTTTAGAAGTGAAGGAAAAAGAATAGTTAGGGTCACCTCGGTGCTTTTTCAGGGAGAAATCAAAGTAAACATGAACCAAATCCTGGATTTTAATTGCAGTTTCTCTTTTATATTCCTTGGTCTCTGTTATTAAAGGGGAAAATGTAATAGCTGGCTTTGGTATTAAGCAATAATAATACTGCTAAGTTTGTTTTGGAGAAGGCTTTGGATCCTGTTTTAGTTTGGCTGTGGCCAAACTGCTTTGTCTATAGTCTTGTTGGCTGTGAGTGTGTCTACAAAGCTGGAAACGTTTTGGATCTCTGCTCCCTTTTATTCTGTTTTCTGAGATGCTGTTGGGTATTAATTGTGCTATAGGTATGTCCTCGGTCGAAAACAGACCCCTTGGACACTCGGGGTGTGTGGATGTTTGGAAAAGGGTGGTGTTTGTCCTGAAAAGCCAACAAAACACTTGTAGGTTCAAGGTTCGCAGCAGCAGAAGGGTTCCTGTTTAACACCCTTGGACAGCTTAGCGCCATTCTAGGAAACGATCTGCCTTTTAGAGGAAGCTCAGCTGCGGGTGTTGCAGAGGCTTGTGCGCCATGAACACTGGAGTTACTAACATTTATTTCTTGCAAGAGAAAAGCTTGTTTGCACCCCATCCAGGGATTTTCCAAATGCTGGTGTTGGTCAGTGCAAACAAGACTCGGCTGCGGAAGAAAGCTGCTTCATTCAGACTTGCTGTCCCCCCAGGTACGGCGAGATTACTGTTTCAGCCTGATTCAGCCTACAGCCGCAGCTCTGAACAGGTTTGAGACAGTGAGACAAACAGCAGCAGAAGTAGCTTGTGAGCTTGGTGTGTAGGGAGAGCAGCTTTTATGCAGTTCTCAAAATAACTCTCCCATTGCTTTTCTTAAACAAGAAAAATCATAACAGAAGCTGCCTGATACTAGGGAAGGCCAAAAAGGTGATTGCATCATTGAGTGCGAGTGCTAGTAAGAGTATGATTCAGCTCTGTAACAAGAATGCAAATGGTTTTCAGGCTGCCCGTAGTCCCTGCAGTTTTTCTAAGGCTCTTGCTGGAAGAGAGCTTGCGCGGTGATTTGGCAGCGGCCGCTGCCTGGCTGCGCGCATGCTGGCCGTGGCGCAGGCTCCTGGCAGCAGTGGATGCTCAGCATGCCAGGACATGGCACAGGCCTGGCAAGCAAATCCTGGCTAGGTCCTTGCTGCCTTGTGATGTTCAGGATCACCTTAATTTGCACTTTCCAGCAGTTTTCTGATGTTAGGTGATTTTTTTTGAAGGAAGTTTGAGTCATCCAGCCACCCTGTGGTCTTCTGGAGCGGGAGACATCACACCGCTTCCATGCTTGCTCACAGCATCTTGCATCAAAAGTCACAAAGCTGGTGACATGCTTGTGTCCTGGCAGCTGGTACGCAGCTTCCCTGTGTGGCCCGCTAGCCTGGGAAGCAACGAGGCTGAAGATTTATATGGCATCCAGAGCCATAAGTGTCACGAGGTGATCCCTGTGCCCTGTTCCCACATGCAGCAGCGAAGAGTAGCTCCTCTAGCAGAGGAGGTTCACCCCTACGGTTGCAGCATTGCATCTCTATTACCGACCACAGCCTTGAAGTCAAAGAAGTAAAGGATCAAAATTATGGCTACAATCCATCTATCTGTGGGGTTAAGAAGATAATCTCTCCTTATTCTTGCCCATGGTCTATCTTTGACTTCAAGGGCAGCACCCTTGAGGCAGGGGCTGCCTCACGGGGTGTCTGCAGGGGCTTTGCACAAGGGGGTCTCCAAATACGGATGTTCGTAAGCGCTGAACAATACAGCGTCTCTGGGATACAGAATTGGAGAGGTGGAAATTGCTAACATGGTGATATGGAAACCTCAGGGAAATGCATCTGGTGAATCTTTGCTCAGTTGTTCACTTGGTGAAGAATCAAGCACTGTATTTCTTTTCAAAGCAGTGGACTTGCATCAGGGATGAATTCTGGCCTTTTAATAAAGGTTTTAAAGACTCAGTATATTAACTAAAATTAATAGCTGTCTGAAGTTCACAATGTTGTTCTTAGACTAACCTACAAAAGCTCTTTCTACTAGCAATATTTTGTATAGTTCCATTGGTTTCTGTTGCAGTAAGTCACCAGTGTCAAGAAAGAGATAGGAGACTGCTCTTTTTCATAGTAGCATTTCTTACCATTCTTCTGAACAAAGCTTACTGTGTATACTCAATTTTGTAAGGCATCTTTTCCAGAAAAAGCTTTCTCTTGCCTTACATTTACAGCTGTATATACCTGACTGGTGAATTCCTTGGTACCATAAAAGTGATCTTTATTGCTATATTGATTGTCATAAACAATTATGGTTCTCATTTTTATGTTATATAAATTACGTCATGTGCTGTTTTCCGTACCAGTCTCTTGTAAACATAAAAAGTGGAGGTTTTGTAGGTAAACAAAATTTGGAAATGAAAACAAGGGGCAAAACGTACTGAGGCCAATGATATAATGGAACGACGACTGTTAATGCTGAGACTTGGGATAGATCCCTGAGCCTTATTATTACTCTCTCAATTTCCCAGAACATGAAATAAGATAGATAAAAAACCAGATAATAGCTCTCTGAAGCAAAAAGGAATAAAAGCCTAAAACCACTACTTGTAGTTGTGGGTATGCCTAAGAAGAACTCTAGGTTCTTCTGTGTTCAGAGTATTTGATTTTCATCTCTTGTCTTCTGGCTCTTTTATCACGTTGTGTTTCTGGGTAAAGTTCTCGCTAATGTTAATGTTCTGGGCTGGTATTTCTGGATTAAAGGAAAGGCGTTTCAGGGTGTATCAAAGTAGAAGATTCCTTGGCCACGGGAAAAAGTCCATGTTGGAGATTATCTCTCTTGGAAGTGAAAATGAAGCCTGATTTAGGAGTAGAGTTTTCCCCAGGTTTCTGTTCCATACCTGTTGATGAATTGGGTATTAAAATAAATTCACTGAAAATGCAAAAACACGTGAAAACAGGGCCAGGGGAATGCAATACTGTGGCCCTTAGGAAGAAGCTAATCTGAAACACCTCTTGTGTAGCTGGGTATTACCAAATTTTTGTACATGGAAACTGACGACTTCTGTGAAAAATGAATCAAGACAAAAGATAAATTAAAATTTTGAGTCAGATTCTCAGAATACTGATATCTTTTGCACTGTCAGCTTTCACTGGAACTTGAACACAGATGCTATTTGGACAGGCTGGATTTGAGTGAAGAGTTTAGTCCTGTTGGCAATTCCTCAAACTGTTCAATATTCCAGAGGTGCAAAAACCCCCGATGTGCATCTTTGCTGCTGTGTTTCTTGGCTACAACTTTTTCCCTTGTGCTATTTGCATCACACATTAAAACATGTTAAAATGGTTCTGGCCAACTATTTTCTTAGTGCCCCAGCTGGTAAAGATGAGGAGTTGGGAAAGAACCATTACTGTTCCTCCCCCCCCCAAAAAAAATTTAAAAAAAAAAAAATTGATTCTTGTCTAGCAAGTTAAAGGGTTCATCCTGAGTTGCCTCACAGCTGAGGGATGCCCTTACTCAGAGCAGCCAAAGGATTGAGAAAGCTCCGAAGTGCTCTTCACCCAGCACTGGCACATGCACTCATCTTCCAGTTTCCATAGGGTCATATCTGAGACAGGCAGCAGAGTGCAACAGTGCATGTGGCTGAAAACTTAGTCTTGAAACATATAGGGGGGATTCAGCTCAGAAGTAGGGAGCTGCAGTGCATTTCTCCTTTGTCATGGTTTAGCCCTGGCTGGCAACTAAGCAGCATGCAGCCACCTGCTTGCCCTCCCCATGCCAGGTGGGATGGAGGGGAAAATCAGGAAAAAAACAAAGAAACAAACAAACCCTTGTGGATTGAGATAAAAACAGTTTAATAGGACAGAAAAGGAAGAGGAATTAATAATATTACTGTTAAATGAATATACAAAACCAAGTGGTGCACAATACCACACTTGCTCACCACCTGGTGACCGATAGCCCGTCCCTGAGCAGTGATTCCTGCTCCCTCGCCAACCTCAGTTTTATGTCCTGAGCATGACGTTATATGGTATGGAATACCTGGTTGGTCGGTTTAGGTCAGCTGCCCTGGCTGTGCCCCCTCCCAGCTCCTTGTGCCCCTCCTCGCTGGCAGACCGTGGGTAGCTGGAAAGTCCTTAACTTAGTATAAGCACTGCAACTACTTAGCAACAACTAAAACCGTCAGTGTGATACCAACATCATTCTCATACTAAAGCCAACCCACGGCACTGTACCAGCTACCAGGACAGTTAATTCCATCCCAGATAAAACCAGGAAATTCTTCCCTTGTTCTGGCTGTTCTTTGAGACCTGGAAACGGGATCAACAGGTGATATACCAGAGAAAGACAGTCGGTGTGGTTTCATGGTGGGGCAAAAAGGCCGTTGTCTCCTAACGCAGATGCTGTGTGCTGCAGTTGGTGGGACTCGGGCTGTGTGTGGCGATAGCAGCAGCTGGAACGCATGTTGCTGTCACAGTTCTGCCCACTCCCAGGTAGAGGTGTTGAGTCAGCAAGTTGTTAAAAGGTGTTTTCTCCCTTATCTGCATGTTAGAGTGCATCTAACATCATGCACTCACGTGAGTAAACCTCACGCATAGGGCCGCTTCTAGTTTCTTTATTGACTTGAAGGCTGCCCTGCCTTCTGCTCATATATATATCTCAAGGGTGGGTGTCAGGAGGATGGGGCCAGACTCTTTTCCGAGGTGTCCAGTGACAGGACAAGGGGCAACAGGCACAAGCTGGAACACGGGAAATTCCATATAAACATGAGGAAAAACTCCTTCCCTGTGAGGGTGACCGAGCCCTGGCCCAGGCTGCCCAGAGAGGTGTGGGGTCTCCTTCTCTGGAGATCCCCAAACCCACCTGGACGCCGTCCTGTGCAGCCTGCTCTAGAGCGGGGGTTGGACTAGATGGTCTCCAGAGGTCCCTTCCAACCCCCACTGTTCTGTGATTCTGTGAGTCCAGTTTCTCTTTTATAATGGCAAGTTATTTTTCAGTGAAGAATTCCAGGTTGTTTCAGGCGGCAGGGAAAGGTGCGATGTGTGATGGGTCAGCTCGGGGTGAGCAGAGCAACCCAACATTGCCAGCAGCAGCCAGCGCGCGTTAGAGGCATCTGCTGCCAGGGGTCTTAGGTGAGCTCTCACCGTACCACACAAAATGTGCACGTGTAGTCCCACCCACGGTACACGCTGGAGCTTTGCCCGTATAGATGTGTTCTGCCCGTGGACTGAGCAGAGAAGGAGGGGCGAGGAGGGGATTAGGCCATGCCGGGAGCAGTAGGATGCCGTGGCCTTGCAGCGAGCCTTGCTCCAGCTGCTTTCCAGCCCCGGGGTCTCGCTTTCTCAGAAATTATTTTGAGAGAAAGCATTTCTGAGAAAGTACAGAAACAAAAGCTCTTTTCTGCCGTTCCAGTCTTAGAAAGAACAAAGAAGTGATATTTGATTGTTCATTATGAAAATGGATTTAAAAACATTTCCTCTTTTGTCCAGGTCTGTTTAAATGGGTGTGGAACAAAGAGAGGAGAATGTTTCTCCTTGCAGCTACTGCGCAGTAGCAGGTTGCAGAGTGGGATTTTGGTCCGTCTCCTGACAGTTCCCTGGTTTTGAGATGAGGCTTTCCAGTTTTTACATCTGCTGAGAGGTGCTGTTTACCCTTCAGTGCTGTGCTTTCGTCTCAGCCGCCTCCACTGACCCAGCAGTAGGTTTTGGCTTTCAACTCCCAAACCAGTTCTATGGGGCTCTCCTCCTGCGCTGTCAATTCCGCCGCGTACCCTGGGTGTCACACCACTTCTTTGACTTTCCCTGGGTTTTTGAGACAAAAAAGTGATTTGCCAGAGGTAAAATCCCAGCTTCCAGGACGAGCTATATGACAGCAGGTGGATATTTTGTGTGCGCTAAAAGCTCTTCTTCTGTACCGGCTATGCGTCCTATGGTATGTAATTTCATCAGTTCAACACTTCTATAGCCCTGCAGGTCTCTGCCCCTCACTTTCATTTTTAGTAGCCCCATCTAGCTCTGCCACGCAGGGCAGAGTGGATGGTATTCCTCCCCCTATTTACGGAGAGAGTGGTGAGGGGCTGGAACAGGCTGCCCAGAGAGGGGGTGGATGCCCCATGCCTGGAGGTGTTCAAGGCCAGGTTGGACGGGGCCCTGGGCAACCTCGTGTAGATCCAGGCCTGGAGGTTGGTGGCCCTGCCTGTGGCAGGGGGGTTGGAACTCTGTGATCCTTGGGGGCCCTTCCAACCCAGACCGTTCTATGATTCTAAAGACTGTCCCAGCAGCTTATTTTGAGCTGCTTAGGGATGAGTAGCGCTGCTAACCAGGAGCCAGAGACTCGGGCTGCTAGACAAGGAAATCTTTAACAAGGGATGAATGTTGCACAACTGGTGTTGCATGGTTTTGTCAGAGTGCGAGTGTTTTAGGGGAAACATGGAGGGCCTTATCCTTGAGGAAAAGAAAGAAGAAAGATCTCCAGTAGAGGCTATGCAGCTGGGCTTCTTACAACATCGATTTTTTGAACAACTCCCTCGTAGTTTATTATCACTTGTTTCTATAGAGCTGCTGGTTTAAGCTATGGCCTTTTTTTCTCCACTGAACATAGTATGAGCTGCTCAGAATGAGCAGAAAAGTCTTTGTTCTTTTTTCTAGTGGTGTTTTCTGACTACTTCAACACACTCCAGGAATGAAATACTGGTCTGAGAAAGATTTCTTTCTGAACAGGCAGTCATGCCCAACATGATTTCTTGTGCCACTGCAAGATCTTAAGTTCTGCCTGGAAAATGATTTTCCCAATGGTTAATTATGTTTTTTCTGGCGCTCTCTTATTCTGTATTTGTTTGAGCCAGTCAGGAAGCTACTGGTGCAGCAGGATGCACAAACTTGGAACTCCCAACAAAGCTGATGGAAGGCACAGCACCTTTCATCCCTCAAAATCCTTGTTTCAGTGTTATTATGGATAAAGCTTCTTGGGTCTTTATACTGCATTGGAAAACTTTGTTCTGCTTATTGGGATTGCATGATTTAAAGATGCTGGATGGGCAGTCTTCATGTTTGAGTGCACCATCCTCTTCCCGCCTTTACTCCCGTCTGTGATACAGTTCCTCAGAAAACTGAATGTAAACCTTAACAGAAAATAGCTTGAAGCCCTCAAAGGTAGAACAACTATATCACTTCCTGGAGTTAACTGTGGAGGACACTGTCGTATTTTTCCTTATTTCTCTTTGGAAAGAGAGAAATTTGGCAGCAGAGGTGTAGGGATTATACTGGAGTCAGCGTCTTTCCACTTTTCTAATACACAGCAAATCTTATTTACCGGTCTGTTCACAGCTTTTGAATAAGCCTATTATGTGTTCAATGATATATTGAGCCATCCACCTCTGAGCAATTTGAATACTGATATCCTCCTTTTTCCCCTCAAAAAAAATCCCACCTATGAACTCACACTTTTTGCCAAGGGTCTGGGCACATAGTGTAAAGCCCATCATGAATAGGTTTGGTGTAAACACTTGTTGTTTCAGAAAGGGAAGAGCTTTATGGAAAAACTGAATCGAGCCTGCGCAGGCACAGAAGGTGAGCAGTCGGGTAGACGCATCCCTGACAAAGGAAAACAAAGAAAATTAATCAGATGAGAGGAAGTCTGGGCAGGGAACTTGTCCAGAAGTTTGAGAGCAAGTAGGAGAAAGGGAACATGGAAAGGAAATTTTGCAGCTGTCATGATAATGCTGCTTTGCGGATGCTCTTGTGTAGTATCTGCGTTGAGCCCCAGTCAGCTGGGACCTTCCTCCGCTTTTCCCTGAGCCTGATCTCCGGAGGAAGAGCTGCCAGCTGCAGCCTCCAAGCAGACAGAGCACAAGCAGAGAGTTTTCCCTCTCCTCAACCCTCATTTTCACTGGCAATAGGGTACTCCCTGCTGAGCATACAGATGTCTTCCAGCATTGCAACAACAACAAAAAACAAAAACAAAACAAACCAACCAAGCAAACAACAAACCCAACAATCATAAATAGGAAGATAGGCAACAAATGGCTGCAGCTAGCTTCAAATACATTTGGGGTTTTTTTAATCATTTTTTTTTTTTTTTTAGTATGTGTGAATTTGGCAGGCTGGACTGTTTGTGAATAGCACAAACATTTGTTTTTAACATAATCTTGCTTTGAAGTCACTGTCAAACAGACTGTGCTGAGAGCCAAGACGGCAGACTGTCAGAAAGAAAAAACTGAAGTCCCAGGACCTACTGAGAGAGTGGCTACGTTACCTTGTGTGTCATTCCTGGAAAAGGACACATACACTACTTTACGTGCAGGTGTCAATATTTAACTTCTCCTCCAGAGATCTAGAAGCCCTGTATGCATGCTGGAGGTGAACCTTCAAGACCAGCGTGGGGAGGTACCTGAAGGGAGGTACAAGATAAGGGAAATAAGGCAGGTACTGTTTAAAGAAACCGCCACCAGCCCTGTTAGTCCCTGCAGTGGAAATAAACTGAGGCACAGCAGACCCCAGAGTGTGTGAAATACTGCAGAGCGGGTCCATGTAGCCTTCATTCCATGGTCAGAGCGAAGAAATAACATTTTCTCTATTAAAGAGCAAATGTCAAAGTGGCCCATTGAAAAATGAATACCTATAGCATAAATCTTAAAGTGCTTTGCCAAGGCTGATGAGCATTATTTTACCTGAATTGTGAAGAGTCCGGGAATTAGAGAGGTTTCTTTGATTTACCGAGGGCTGCGCAGACTCTCTGCCCTCCCTCTGCTCCCGACTGCTCCTGTCAGGTTACGCGATGGGCACAAATTCAGTCGAAGAGCAGAAGTGCTGCTGAAGCATGCGTGTTTTGGCAGGGTCTGAACACTGATCCCTGCCAGGGAATGAGCTGAGCTCGGCGCCGCAGGCTTTCCTGTGCTGGGACCCCTTGCACAGCCAGCTGGTCGCAGACCCAGGAGCAGATTTCAAATCCAGTCTGTTCACATCGCTGTTCCAATACATAGAGAGAGATTTACTTACCATAAGCAGGTCCCTGGGAGGTTTGCCGAGGGCTGTGATGTTTTCCCATGCTTTCCAGCTGCGGAGTCCCATGCAGCAGCATAGACTTACCTCGTTCATGCTGCTTAGTGACACTGCTGCCCTTTGCCCTGTAAGAAGCGAAAGTGAAAATCCAGTTGCTTTTTAAATAAGGGAGAAGCCACTGGTGTGTTGGTTTCTTTGGGATACAGCTGGTTTCTGTGCCTCCTGTGCAGGGCTCTGGAAAAGGCGCTGGATGAAGAGGGAGCTGGAAAGGCTGCTCGGGCGCACGGAGAACGGAAGGGAAGAGGCACAAAGGCTTCCTTGGATGTGAGCAGCTTTCCAGGTACTCCCGCTGTCGTCTTCCTAAGGGTCCTGCCTTACAGCCAGGCTTTTCTCTTACAAATTGTTGCTGTTTCCTCTTTTTATGTAGGCATTTAGAAACAGGCACTATTTAGTCTATGGTAGAAGGTAAATAATTAGGGTGTTTCACATTTTATCCGTAAGGAAGACGTCGTATTACTTGCACACGCGATCTTGCTAAATAAGTAACACTGCTCTTTACAGCTCTGACTGCCAACTTTCATGCAGTTCTGCACTGCTTTCACATTGCTTATGTGAATGCAAAACCCAACAACTTCATTAAGTGGTGCACTTTTATATAAGCATAAGTGACCACAGAAGTAATAGAATAAGTTTATTAGAGCTTTTTCATCTTCATATAATTACTAAATAATTTTTTCTATATCCAGTTAACACACCCCCCTCAGCTCCTTAGCGTGTTTTGCTTATATCCCCTTTTCTAAAATTGCCATCCTTGCATATTTGCAAATAAAGGATAATTTAGCAGGAGTGTTGCAGTAGAAATCTTTGCAACTCTCCTCCTTTGCAATGAGCAGCCGTCTCCTAGGCTGGAGCCGACTGTGCGTTGTTTCCCGTGTGGCTCCTGCTCTGCTCCCGAAAGGGACCCGCGGGGACCCGGGTGGCTCTGGGTTCAGAACAAAGAACTGGAACAGGAAGCAGCAGTCAGTAAGGATATTGGTTTTAAAAGAAAAGAAACTAAACCAGCGAAATAGTTCATTCTACTTGCCTTTAGCGTGCTACCAGCAGAAAACAAAATGTTAGTAGAGTTTTCTGACAGTTACAATGGAAAATGTTTTTAAGAGCAGTTGCTGGGAAGCTATGTGCTTTCCTCGGGATTTTTGCAGAGTTCTCCGCTCAAGCAGGGTGTCCTGCTGATTGCTTTCTGCACTGGTGTAACTGAAATAATGATGAAATTGTTATGTATCTTAGTTTGTAGCACCGAGGAGATGGGATTGAATCAGTTAACTACAAATGTTGCGATGTTCCTTTGTAGAGCCCTACCCAGCTGGACATTGGGTCCAGGAACACTGAGTATAGTAGAGCAACCATGGTCTGTGGTTTTAAGGTAGTTATTAAAGTAACTGGGACAATGTGCATCTGTCAAAGAAGAAGATGGAAGGTGGTTTTGGGTAGTAGACCGAGAAAGTTGGCCAGGACTGCTGAGATTGAGAGCCAAGTGAGTGAGGGGTAATTCCGGCAGGGGGAGATCGCGGCCACCGACTCATTGACCACCTCCCCAAATGATACCACCTACTCAGAAGAGAACACTGGAAGTGCACAGCTGAGTCTGCACAGAAATTTACATAGGGAGTGAGAAAATCTATACCAATCACTAGAGAGAATGTTATCGATTAGGTATGAATATAATAAATATGCATGTATTTGATTTATATCACCTGACTGAAACAGGTTCCAGGGATGCACGTTAGGTGGAGCGATCCCCTGTGCAGCCGGCGCCGTGAATAAAGAATGCCTGCCTTCTGACACTACATTGGTGTTATGAGGTTTATTCCCGATTTCGGTGACACTGGCTTGGTGGAACTGTGAAAACAAACTGCAGTCATAGGCTCACTCTGGAAATAGCTGGTTTATCTTTTCCCGTGAGTTTATTGGGGGGCGGGGTGTTTGTTGCAAAGGTTTATCAAGAGTGGCATTCAGCAGAGCAATAGTGAAACAGATACTGAAAGTAATAAAATAGCTGTTATGTAACTCTACTCCTTTTCTAGGAAGGAACTTAAGAGTGGAAGATAAAAATAAAACTTGTAGGAACTTCTGAAGTTCTTTGGTTTTTATTTTGTTGTTTCCTTTCTTCCTTCAATGGTGTTGTTTTCTGCAAACTGTTTGAAACTTAGGTCCTCTCCATGGGATACTTAGGGTAGCAGATAAATCTTTTCTAGAAATGTATTGCATTATTGCACCAAAACAGTTCTGTCTGACCATATAAGTCATATATTAAAATGCTCATACAGCTATAGACCCCCAGGGCGTGTGGCTGGAAGAGAGAGGAGGGGCAGGGAAATGCAGCGTTTACAGTTGGAAAGTAGCTCTGTGGCTGTGGCTGTACTTCACGGCTGGTTGGAGAGGGGAGCGCATCTAAACCCCGGGGGCAGCAGCCCTGCTCTGCCCTTGGTTGGGACGTGGCATGACCTCTCACCGCAGCTCGGGGCTTGTGACCACGGGGGTCCTTGCTGCAGCGGTGCTGGAGGCAGAGGTCGGTGAGGATGTACACTGGAAGGGCGATGAACTGGTTAAACTAGTGCCGGAGTAGGAAAATGGTGGTGTCTAACCGCAATATTCCAGCTCGTTAGCTTTTCACTTTGAGAAAGAACCTTTCCCCTGGTGGAAATGGCGCTATTGCATTAATGGTTGACTTTCTTTTGTCTTGGTGCACACTAGAGTTGTTTATTGTGTTCTGTTTGCTGTGAAGTTATGGGCGAACAAAAAAGCAGGAGAATTTCAGATACTGATTTTTACTCAAATAGATCCTTTCAAAAGCAAAGCTAAAAGACTTTGTTAGGGCTCTACAAGTTTTCCATTTCTACTTAAATTTGCTTCCTCCTGCCAGTGATCTCAAGTTGGTTTGTTTGCAGGTTCAGGCCTGACCGGGGGAAAGCTCATCAGCTGGGTGTGAATGATTGGTGTTTGGTGAAGGAGCTCCAGATCCTCCTGCTTGTTACTTTACTCGTCTTCCGCTTGCAGCTGACCCACTTTTAGGGTCTGGCTTTGCTTTGTTACAGCTGTGTGGACAACAACAAAGGTTTGTATCGCCTTGCAACAAAGGCAAGCAAAAACTTAATGAAAAATGTTTTCTTTCCAAAGACTGTGTTTCATTTAAGATTTGAGTGTTTTATTGTTCAAGTAAGTTTAAAACTGATGGCAGGAGGCGGCCAAGACAGCTGAAGGCTATTGGAAACGTGCCAGAAAAAGAGGATTGTAAGACAACAGATGAGTGGGTAGGGGCAGAGATTTGGTGGACAGTGTTCTGGCTTTTAAAAATGAAGAGGGGGAGTAGGAAAGAATGTCACCAGAGAGAAGAGGAATGGAGATGTCCTTTGAGCAGAATGCAAGGAGGGGCAAGGATGAGGCAAGAAGACCACAGAAGAGAAAACAAAATGAACAAGGACAGAAGATACAGACCTCAGGCTGAAAACTGCTGGGAAAAAACTACTTATTGTTCTTAACCTCTGGGCACTTAACTCTGCCAGATGTGCTGCAGCTGGTCTGTGAGGACTGCATCAGGCTGGCAAACACGCTCTGAGGAGGACAAGGAGGTATAATTCTCTGGAGGTATCTATAGGATGTGTAGATGTGATGCTTAGGGACATGGTTTAGTGGTGGACTTGGCAGTGTTAGGTTAATGGTTGGACTTGATGATCTTAAGGGTCTTTTCCAACCTAAATGGTTCTATGATTCAAAGGCTGATGACAGTTCCTTGGCACTCTGTTCGCCCGCAGGGGAGGGGGGAACAGGCATTGTTAACTGGTGCTTTGCAAAGCAGAAAACAGGATAAAGTGAGTAATGTGTGAAATGGTACGGACTGATCTGGCTTTGAAAAAAAACCCCAGCCAAAATCAAAAAGATAACAACTACTTTTAGATGTATGGAAAGAAGATGAGAAAAGATGCTTATTGGATGCTCCAAGAGTTGTTAATCCGTGGTGGGGCAAGGAGAAATTCCTGCAAGATTGTATAGTTGACAAGGAGCTCTGTGCACAAAATGGAAGAACTGGTCCCTCGTGTGGTGTGAAGTGGAAGTGGACGGATCACACCGTTGTGGTTGAGTGTGGAGCAGCGCCAGGACCTCTGCTCCGTCCAGCATCTCCTGGGCTTGGGCCAGGGTGTCCAGAGCCTGGGGCACTGCGGAGGGGCTCCAGATTTTATTCCACAAGGAATTTCGCAGATGGTCTCACAGGTTGCCTCCTGCGCCTGTCGGCAGCCGGGAAGGGCCTGTTTTGCGGGTTGTGTTCCCCTTGTCTCATCTGTTTCAGGGAATCGGGGTGGGTGCCTCAGCAGGTCTAGACTAGCACACGTTACGAGAGAAAAGCAATTATTAGTTTCTGCTCAGGAATTAATGCATAATTTGGAATTAATAAATAATTGATTTGGGAACTTCCTAAAGGTACTTCTCGGGTAGTGACATACCAAAAAAAGTTGTTTTGATGAAAACTTCTAAAGAAAAGCTCCTAGGGGCAAAGCTGTTTGTGTTTTCCAGAGCTGGGCTAGTGAGGAAAGTTAGGTGAATTCTCCAGATTTTTTTTTCTCCATTGGAAAGTGAAACTTGTGTTTTACTAAAATGTATTTCACAAATTCATGACAGTTTAATTGAAATGATTGAGGATGAATTTCTGACTAAATCCAAGACATTATTTGAAAATAAATGCTACGGTTTTTTGTTTGTGTGTTGATTTAATTTGAACAGATGTTTTCTATCCAGTCTTCTAATTTAAAAATAAAATTCAATTTGACAATAACTATTTCATCTTAGGTCAACCAAAACAGTCATCCAGAACAAAACATCTTCCTTGTCGAATTTTTGTTGTGTGTTTTGGAAGCGATAGCAAGTCAAGATATTATTTGTTGCATGTGCTACCGAGTGATGTGTGCAGGGCCACTGCCTTGAGGAGCCTGGAGGACCAGGACATGAAGCCTCCTGCCCAGTAGGCTCAGGAGGGATTTCCCTTTCCCTGCAGAAAGACAATGTGTCTTCTACTGCCATGATTGACCCAGAGGTGGAAAGGGCCGCTGGTTTGGCATTTGCAAAAGCCACCTCAGAGTGGAGTAGCAGCTGAGCAGCATGAGCACTTCTTTGCCTGTATTCTAACTATCTTGGTTAGAAGAAGCTTTACGCACTTGACCTGGAAGTTTTCTTTTTGACTAGAGAAAGATAATAAGAAAGATAATGGATGCTAAACACTATATTTAATGTCCAAACAGGGAGATGACTGAGGGAGGAGCCTGGAGGATCTAGGAGAGCTTCCAACTCTGCTGGAGCTGAGCACCCACAGCAGCCTGATGGACTCTCCCCACTTCACGTTGTTATCTTTCCTGCTTCTGACCATTGCGGCTCCTCGTCCAAGTGAGTCTCCTTGTTTGATCTCATCACTTTTTCACTACACATTAGTAGCTGAAAACTTTTAAACTGCTGTTAGAAAGCTCAGTTACATCCAGTTAAAACTAAGACTACAAAACCACTGAAGTGAGATGAGAAATTAAGAAGGTGAAGGTTGATTCATTTGACCTGTCGCAATCACCTAACTTGCAAAGAGTAACCTTTGGATCTCTCTGAAGTCAGATGAGGTGACTCCTCTCTCAAAGGACTGGCTCTTTACCAGGGCAGTCTGAATGAGTAAAACCCCTTCCTTGGCTCTCAGCACCCAGCCCCAGCATACTCCAGCACTTCAGCCAGGCTGCTGGTGCATTTTGGCTTGGCTGTAGAAGTGTTGCCTGCAGGAATACTGGCCTGAATCGGTGGCAGTGACCTGGGACAACGCATCCAGCTCTGTGTAGCCTGGCAGCTCAGCTGTAAACTTCATTTGTCCTGGGATCTGGATGTCTGCTGGAGATATACCTGATAGGATTGTGCCAAGGAGTTTTGGAAGGAAAGAAAATAAGAACGGATGATTCATCTGAGCCTGTCTGGGCAGAGGACCTCTTAGCTCAACAAGAGAAATGTCTTTCCAACCCACTTCACAAGCTGCCAGCTTCCTAGTTAAAACTGTGGTGGCAGCAGTGGGGGAATTATGTTGTATTTCTAATCGAAAAATTATTTTGGGGACTGGGCCCAATACCTTATACAACTTGTCCATTGGCAGACAATGTCAGACAAAAGCCACGACTGGGTTTGTCCACTAAAGCTCATCATATTCTCTAACATTAAAAGTCTGTGGAGAAAACTGGTAGAAAACAATTTTTCTTTGTTTTCTCATTTAGGTATTGCTATGCCCCTTGACAACTCTGCTGAGGGAACACGAGACTCTTCCTTTGGCAAAACAAAAGTGTCAGTCTACTGCTGTAAAAACTGTGAGAGCAACATGTGCAAACTGTCCGATTACACCCACTTTGTCAAAATTGGTGAAACAGAAAGTGAGATATTTTCAAATGAAATAATTCAGTTGGTGACCAGTGAAACACACATCATTATGTGCTTTCAGCAAGAAAATACTTCTCATGAAGGAATTTATGCCATTGTCTGGGAGAAAGCCTTGGGAACGGGAGACTCATGTGGCATCCTGAATTCTGGAGGTATGCTCTACTGGGAGCCTGGCTATCAACATATGGAAAATATATTTCTGGTTATGAAACTGAAGTGTTATATATTTGGGCAGACAGTGAGGTTAATGAGTAAAGAAACTCATGAAAATTAATTTCTCCTGTGAAAAAAGTCATTAAGTCATTCACAAAAATAAATTCTCTCAGGTCAAACACTGCTTAAAACTACACTAGTAAAGATTCAGAAAAATTCATGTTACCCTGATTTATATAAAAAGATTTGTTTTGGTTTGTTTTTTTGTTTTGGTAACAGCAATTCTCATGGTCAAAATCTGTGCCAGTTTGCAATGTATGAATCCCATCTACTACAGTCAGTACACACTGAAATCCAGGTCTAGCCTAAAGAGCCATTCTGTTGCTCTTCCGTACAATTCAGTAAATAACTAGGAGGTTTCTTTCCAGCTTTCTAATAAAATTGTCAAAGTCAGAGATAAAAATGCCTGTTAGTACATGTAGCAAGTGGCTCCAAAAGGACAAAACTTCATGGTGGATCAGGTTGCACAGGTGTAATTTAGTTGAACTCCAAGTCAGTGACATTTCACCAGTTAACATCTAATTTAATATATATTTGGCTTTGCCCTCCTGGCTGTAGATGATTCTCTGAAAGAGGCTTTCATCATCTCTCCTGTTAGACTTAGAGCATCCTTTCTAATCTTCTTGCTGGCAGAAGAAAACAGGAAAAAAATTCTCAACCTCCATATGCTTTTGTTTAGCCTAACAATTCCTCATGTATTTAATTTCTGACCACTGTAAACCATTTTTATCCTGGATTTATGCTTACCACTGCAAAATATCTACATGCTGTTACCACTGTGTAAAGCTTGGGTGACACTAAAACATCCACAGTGAAAACTGGAAATTGCTGTAGACATTGGTGCCTATATCCCGTGAGAGAGTAGCAGGTGGATGTGCCGAGTGTGGGACATGTAGGTAGGAAGGAGTTTACAAGGTAATGGCCTTTACATTTCCCACCTCTTAGAAGAGGAATAAGTTATTTATTGGCACAGTGGCATGCAGGCTAGGTGGGAGATGCACGCTGGCGTCTCTGAGATGTATACAGCTGCTGGTCTTGCTTGTTCCTCTTCTTTGGTTCCCATGGGTAAATGGAAGGTGCAAAATTTTATCATAATTATTATTTGTATAGAATTTTAATACAAAAAGGTAATGATAAGCTGTTAAAAAATGTTGTGGTGTTCTTAATTACATGTGAAAACTTTTTTGCCTTCTTCAGATTTTAAGATTTTCGTTATTGGTTCATAGAACAGTTCAGTGTGAAGAACATCTAAATGATGACTGGTTGATTTGAACAGTTGGTGAATTAAATATGGTTACAGCAATCTCCAGTATTTTTGTGGTACATGAAGGATTCACTTTTTTAACCTATTAACATCTTTAGCCTTTTTAACCTGTGATTGAAAATCTTATAAATGACTCATTTCTAATTAAAACTTTTTTTATCTTTCAGCTTCCTCAGAAAATGTGAGGGGTAACATTGTTAAAATTTGCTGTAAAGCAGAGACAAACATCTCGGTGCCCAACCCTCTCCTGGAGTGCTACGCTGAAGAGGAAGAATTAACAGCCACCATCACTGATGAGGAAAATCCAGGTTAATCTCTTCATGTGTTTCTTTGCCCTTTGCCTTGAGAGAGTTTTTCCCAGACAGCTTGATGTGAACAGTGTTTCACATGGAGGGGAGGAGACGTACTGTACGTTCATACCTTGGACCCACACGTGCTGTACCCATCCAGACTCAGAGACTTTCCCCTAGCCCATGTAGGTGCCCAGTCCTGGAAATACGTATCCATAGGTATACGTTTCTGTAACCGTAGCTATATAGCTACAGATACAGGGATGCTGAGGGAAGGCGTGCGTGATGGGTGTGCAACAGTTTTCCAAGAATTCCACTTACCAGTAAATGATAAATGAGACTTTATCTTCAGACTAAGAGGACATTTGTCACACAGAGTTATTTTTATATCCAAATTTCTTCCACCGTAGAAATCCCCATCATCTTCCTTAGGTTATGGACAAACAGGGTGTCTTTGCTTGAGACAAGTAAACACTATTTATTCTTTTCTGGGGAGAGGCCTTGGTTAGGGGTATGGCTTTTTGCTTTTTCCTGTGTTGTTTGTGGGGTTTTGTTTGTTTGTTTTGGGGGGTTTCTTTAGTAATTTTTGAATGTGTGCTGTATTATTTCTCTTCCAAAATAGGTAGGTATTAGAATAACCTTTCTAGATAGAAATACAGAACCATAGAACACTTTGGGCTGGAAGGGACCCCCAGAGCCCATCTAGTCCCACCCCCTGCAGTGAGCAGGGACACCATTACCCAGAGCAGGTTGCTCACAGCCCCGTCCAACCCGGGCTTGAATGTTTCCAGGGATGGGGCCTCCACCACCTCTCTGGGCAACCCCTTCCAGTGTTTGACCACCCTCATCGTAAAGAATTTCTTCCTTGATATCTATATCTTTAAATTCCTGTGCATTGAGGTCTTTTAAAAAATGGTCAAAATGGATTTCCTTAGTGGCTTTTGAACCCATCATTAATGACAGGTCTCATACCTCTTGTTTTTGTTTATTTCAGATGGGATAGCTGTTCAGAGGTATGTGTTGTGGTGAGAAGTCAAGAATTAGCTTTGAATGTTATAGAGTCATTCTTTTGCTACAGGTATCTCCATTAAGATGTCCTAAGCCAGAGGCTATTTCTTCTCCCATTATCAGCTTTTGTGGGGTACATTGCAGAAGCACCAGGCCCAGTTCTTAGCTGGTGCTCACGAGGCAGGCTCCTTTCTTGGTACAGCTGTTAGATTCACTTGGCCTCTGTTTATTTTCTTCTACTCTGCAGATGATCGTGAATTTTCAGTCAGCGAAAAGAGCAGCACTGTCATCGTCACCCCCTTACTGATTATTGGGCTTTGTGCAGCAGCAGTGGCAGTGTATTGTGTTCGGCAGAACCGCAATGCTCGAGGTACGGTCTGACACGGTGTTCCGTTTCCTAGGGGTAACGTGCCTTACAAGCAGCGCTGGTAGTGGGAAAAGCATTCAGGGTTTTCTTTCCAGATCTTAGTTCCATAACAGGGTTTTTGAAGTTGCTAAATGCTAGTCATTGTGAAGGGGGACTGGGCTAACAGCTGGTGTGAACTCCACCTCTGCATTCGGTGCCTTGGCGTAGTCCCCAGTCAGCTGACTTTATTGTGAACAATAAGCACAGGATGTATTTCCTCAGTCCTGCAGCAATACAGCCAAGTGACTGCACCGCTCAGCCCTGCCTCAGCGGGATCCAGTCCCTTGGAGCAGTCTCAAACTCTTCCTCTGCAGAAACATGTCCCAGCCCCGGAGATTGCTAAAGTGAGACGTGGGCTAGCAGGTCCTTTAGGTGAATGGTTCCCACTCACAGCTCTCCCCGCTAAAGAGCCAATTTTAATTTAAGAAAGAGTATTTTCCTAAATCCATCCAAGGAGGGAGTTTGGTTTGCAAACTAATATGCATGGAAAGGGTTAGGATAGGCGCTATGGAGTAAATAAGGAGTCATGTGAATAAAATCTTCTGGAAATGTCTTCCTTCCTCTGTATTGCCCTCTGCTCATCCCTCCTCCCTCACAACACGGAGACTGCAGTATTCTTTAAGTGAGATAATATTAAACCACCTCTTACATCAGAAATAGTTGTGCTACAACAGAGTATAGAACTTGGGATGCAACTGTGCTGTCATAAGGCAACATATCACGCCTGCCACAGGTGGTGGGGATTTGTGGAAAAAACACAAGGCCTGTGGATCTGTTTGGGGTGGATACTAGCGAGTTGCTCAGGAAGTTCAGATGAATATAAATTGGGATAAAACAATTGCAAGTCTGATAGTTTTAATTCTTCTAAGTAAATCCTTGCTAATGCTGGTTTTTGTCTTTTTTTTTTTTTTTTCCTGTTGTTTTCCTAGGACCTGTCATAGTGTTCCCTCAGTTTTTTACTGGTAAGATTTGACTTTTGGGGGTTTAATTATGGTAAATGATGAAATCCCATTACTGCAATGGCAGGAGGGTGTTCAGTGAAGGACTAGATGTGTTTACTAGGACCATGTTCAGTGGATGTCCATTTCCTCCCTGCATCAAGTCGGCGTCAATAGATTTTAGCCCCTACGTGACTTTGCAGTGGTCCCAGTACTCACATGTTGATCATTTACACACTTCTACAGGCACCCCTTGACCCTGACATACAGTTTCCCCCCTATATCATGGAGCCAGCTTGGCTCCAGGGTTTATGGGACCTTGTGTAGTACCAGAAGATGAGACATGTCCTCTCAGATACTGAACGAGTCCATCCTTTAGAAACAAATACTGGTTTTCCTTTCTACGAGTCTAATAATTAAATTGCTAAGTCTGAATTTGGTTAACTTGTCAGTTAGAAGTTAGTTAAAGCCTGAGATTTTTATCTTGTGCTCCCATTCTAGTGAATGGAGAGAAATAGCTGTCTTGAGAAGATGGTTCATCTCACCTTAAAATGGTTTTAAGATGAAACAGATGAATTACCTCATGAAGGTGCCTGTTTCTCTCTGGTAACTCTGAAGGAAGCCAATGGGAACAAGCTGAGATGTCTGAACATCTGCAGTTAGATAAAACGCAAGGCTTGCTCTGAAAAATATGAGTTGTACAAGTGCTTGTAAAAACACCACCACAGTAGTCTCACTGCAGTTGTGCTATTAAGGCATATTAGTAGATATATTGGTGTGATAGGTAAAAAATTTACCACTAGTGGCTCTCCTGAGGTCCTGCCCTGAGGCGTGATGCTCGGCGATGGTTCAGGCCTGTCCTAGAGCCCCGCTGAGGCAAAGGCTGGCGGGCACAGCACCCAGGGCAGGGGCTCAGCAGAGACACCATGGACGCGCTGGGTGACGGAGCTGCCATCCTCTCACCTTTCAGAGCAAGAGGTGGTCCAGTAGCAGATGGGACAGCGTAACTGCCCTCAGAACGTCACATTCCAGATCTCCAAGCCTAAAAACAAGCGATTGGATTATAGTCCTCACTGAAATCAACCTGTGCTTTTGGTGGCCTCACAGATATTTTTCCTTCTATTCTGCAGCTGTTGGAAGAAATGAAAGGGCTCCTGACATGGAAACATTTACACATATTTGAAAAACATCTACAAATGAGAAAACCAGGCCTCTGTTCCAGCAGCATATTCTTCAGTAATGACCTAGTGTTCAGCTGAAGAAACAGATGCCCATTTTATACGAGACCTTTCACAAATGTACCTTCATGAAACCCATGCATTCACCAAGAACTGTGATTGCCACAGTTGTCCAGCTCCAGGCCTTCATGTGCACCATGAGAAATTCCCTGGATCTCTCATCCTTCCTTGGTTCTTCGCTAAGGACAGCAGCCATTGCAAGATGTGTGGCTGGCTCAGCTGTGCAGGTTTAAACCAGCTGAATTCTCTCAATGGTTTTCATGATTGAAACTGATGATTTTCATATGAAATTCTTCAGAGAACTGTATCTGCACTCAGGAAAGATGTGTTGAACTCTGAGGCAGATGCTCTCTGCATGTCTTCCGTGTTGTAACACGTTAGCACAGCCAACGTTCTTTTTGTTCTTTTTTTTTTTTTTTCCAGGTAGTCTCTAGATCCAGAAAAGCATTCTGTACAGGTGACTGCTTTGTTGAGCTACAGGGGTTTGGCCTTTTGAACAGACATTTGTTTCTGCAGTCACCTGCAGGTTGAGGGCATCTCCTCTGCGTGCTTGCTCCTGTGCAAGGGTGGGGGGGAGGGCTACATCCAGCACCCTCAGAAATGGCATTGGGTCATGGAGGCCTCCCCCCTCCCAGGCTGAGCAGAAGCATGATATGGATGTCCCTGAGAAATTAGGTCATAATACTTATAATTTCAGTGTAAGGCACTTTCAACAGTAACTCCAGTGGATAGGAAAGCATATTGACCTACCTGCCCCGTTTCCTTATCAGAAAAGACTCTACAATATTTCTGCATCTGAAGACAGGTCTGGGTATCCTGCGTGCAGAGAGTATGTGACGAATACTGCACTTCAGCGATCCCCGTTCGGTAGTTCACAGGTGCTATGTCATCGACAAATGATTTATCATTCACACTTGATTTGAGTAAATCCTTAAAAGTTTGCGTTTAGACCTAAACTAATATCAGGCTTTTGAACAAAAATCAATCATCAGTGGCACAACTGAAAAAGCAGATCTATGAAACAGGATGAATACTTGCTGAATAACTTCTACATGGTTTAATTACCCATAAACCTGTAGCTGAAACTTCCAGCAGGAAATCTCAAAGGATATAGGATGTTGTGTGACACTTGAAATTTGCTGCAATTAAATCTAAAGAGACAGGTTCATAATGAGACAGCCAAAAATATGTTGTTATTTAATTTTAGAAATACAGAAAAGCCTCTGTTCTTAAATTTGGCTTTTGTTTGGCATAGGAGACTAGTGCTGTTGCCCATTGGGGTTTTTTCCCCTCCCCAGTAGGGCCTTTTCTCTCATGCTGATCTAAGATACCCTTTTAAACCC
The DNA here is from genome assembly GCA_000699545.1 of Podiceps cristatus. Taxonomy (NCBI): domain Eukaryota; kingdom Metazoa; phylum Chordata; class Aves; order Podicipediformes; family Podicipedidae; genus Podiceps; species Podiceps cristatus. Next base: position 12,282 of record KL290113.1, on the reverse strand, counting down.
AGCTGTCAGCTTATTTGTTGGATTTTGTCTTTTCAATGTTAACGTGATAGAATGCTGTCAAAACCTCAGGAAGAGGTGGCAATCCGCAGCTATTCAGAGGCTTTTAGGTATTTACTGAGTATGTAATTTTGACGGATCCAGTTGTGAACTCTGTTACAGCATGATGAATGTTGTAATACGTTTGTTCAGTAAGCCAAAGCTAAGGTTACCTGTAAAGACTTGAGACTGTGTAAGGATTTATAGCTAGAAGGAAAAAGACTCGTTATACAATGCCTTAGCACAATTGCAGTTCCTGTTTTATCTCAGAACAGGACTACTGTAAGCTTTCAACAGAGTAGAGCTATGTCCAGAAGGAGAGAGGAAGAGGTTTGTTTGGAATAAAAGCCATCTTTTTTTTTGAGGAAATAACGCATCTGCTGCTATAGCCTGGGAAAGGAGCACTCAAATCAGGTATGGCCTTGTCACTGTTCGCCCCCCGGCAGCTATCACAGGTGTCGCTTTTGGTTCTGTTTCTGCTGTGAGTTGTTGATGTGGGTGCCTTTGAGGAAGTGCCAAGTGCTCCGGCGTACACAATCGAGCTGTGGACTGCGTTCTGGAGATTTCCAGTGAGATGCATCTTATTCTTCCATACCTAGAAAATGGTCTTAAAATTGAAGGCCATGGCAGTTCTTTTGTATGGTCTTTTAGAGAGAAAACCAAATGTATCTGTGCATGTGTATGGGGAAATCTGGGTGTTCAAATCAATGGCTGACACTGGGTGGTTTTGGTATAAACTCAGATTTTAAGTTCTTTGGAAAAGGGACAAAGTAGTATTTTTAAGGACTCGCATTGTATTAATTTGAGGGGTTCAGGTTTAAGGATGTGCAGATTTAATTTCTACTCTTTAACACCAGTTGGGGCCAGAGAACTGGGCATGTTTTGAGAAGAAAGGTTATACGGACACCTCTGCCCAGTGACAGCTGCTTAGCTTAAAGAAGTCACAAGACGGAAATCGCAGACCGATCTTTATGACTCACTCAAGCAGACTTTCTTTTGTATCAATTCTTTCTACAGATGATTATGCAGATTGTGACTTCCAACACAACACTACCAACTGTTCCTGAGATGTGTTGTGCTGGTAGGCACCAGTCATCCCACATCTCAGGAAAAAACGCTATAAATAGCTTTAAAGATCTACAGTGATCTAAACAACCTAATTGTGTTGGTTTGCAATATAAAAATATAGGCAAATACTTGTTTATGAAATAAAAAATTACTAAAGATATTAAACAGTCTGACTCACCAAATGCCATAATTTGATAGTTGTGATTTCATTTTAATGATTTTTGTTTTGTGTTGTTGTACTCATCATAATAAAACATCAACTTAAAATCTGTCTCTTTGTTGATCATATTGTTATTTGGTATGTTCGTCTCCTTTACTAAACATTACCATCATGTGATTCCCAAACTTCCAATCCGGTATTATTGTCATGAGTCACTTAAATATTGCAAAAGCAAAGACAGGGAATATAAGAGATGTCTCCTGGCATCTGCTTTTGTATCCAGCAGTGAGCCTTCGTAGAGCTAATTGAAAGCTCATTTCACAATGTGCCTGAACTCTGTTTTCTTTACAATTGATGAAATTTCTAAGCTTTCAAGCATTCAGAAAACTCTTTGGGAACACGCAAATGTATTCACACTGAGCACAGTGCCTGCAAGAAGTGCTTTTCATCGCATCAGGGAGGGAGCAGGAACTACCTGTGAACTGTAGCTGAGATTCCCTTTTGCTGGTGGTTAGCAGCTCTTGTGTCCTGCCGACCCTGCAGAATGTGTTATTAAACGTGAAGCCAGGAGGCACGCGAGAGGTATGTACCCCGCTGCTGTTTGGAAATCACGGACGTTGTCGTTGCCAAGAGGCAGATCAAACCTGTAGTTCTGTTAGCGGGCTTTGTATAATAAATTAAGGTTTACCTGAAGTAATGGAGTGTCCCTCATCCGCTTGCTCCTCACAAAGCCAAAACTTTTGCATTTGCAGCCACCAACCAGGCAGCCTGCTAAGCCCATGGGAACACTGACAGATTGAATTGGTTGTACCAAATGCCTACATTTCCAGCAAGGCCACAACAGGGAGATAATTGCCTGACTTTGGCACTGTGAAGAGGAACTTTGAGCCTACCTTTTCGCAGTTGACTGTAGAGACTCTTTCTAATTCTGCCCTCAGAATTGGGGTTTGTTCAGTAGTAGGAAACCGTAGGTGTGAAGTCAAAACCAAGATACACCTCTCTCTCGCCCCTCTCTGTCACATTCTTTGTGATACTACAGCAGAAGCAGCACGTTACTAACTTCTTTTAGTAGACAGCTGATGTAGGTGGAAGAAAACAAGCCAGCTTGTGGCTTACAACCCTTCAGGTCTTTAACTCGTCAGTCAGATAAGAAGAGAACTGCTAAAAAGACCTATGAAAATGCTGTGGATATCATGTCTCTTAACTGCATCTCTCTTTCTTCTGCTTCTCCCGTGCTTCCCTGGCCAGACCGGTATGTACAGCATACACTCTTACATTTCACAGGTTTAAATATTTTCTTTCCTTCCTTCCTTCTTCCCCCTCACCCCTCTTAGTCTATTGTCTCAAACAGGGTCCTGGCAAATTCATTATTTGCAAAACCAGGTGGAACTTTGAAAATCATTCTCTGGAATTATAGAATGGATTTTTAGGGGGAAAAAAATGAAAAATTGCTGTGATCAGAAGTTTTCTTTTCTACGCAGAAATTACTCTCTGTAGAAACAGCAGAAGTTGTTTTGCCAGTAATTGGACATGAACTGTATCAGTATTAAGGCTGACGGGGGAGCCTGCTGCTGGATAGAAATGAATATTGATATTTACTAGGGACATCATTATTGAAGATGTAATAAAACCTTACTAGAAATATCCATTGCTGAATATTGCTGTAGCTATTGAGAGTACGAGCTGGAGGCACACTTGGGGAAAGTAGTGCGAATTGCTGAGGAAAACAGGCTGAGGAAAAGGATGTCTCCAAACAGTCAGCCCTGTGCTCCCCAATGACAATTGACAATAACTGGAAAGGATGGTGACTTGAGAAAAAAAATATTGTCCATAAATCAGCATGTCTGAAAGGAAGATGCAATGAAACTGGTGAGAATATTTATTTTGAGCCTTTTTTGCCATTCTTTAATTAGTGGTCGTTGAGGAGTCAATACTGATTTCTTCAAATATAAATTAACTCTTGAACCTCTACCCTGACCTTTTGGGGAAAGCAATTGATGGGCTGTGGCTGCTTCTCATTAGCTGCGTGGGTTCTTAGATCAGGTAAGTCTGGGTCAGCTTAGAAGTACTGATTTAGGCTGATGGAAATTAATTTCCTGGGCTTTCCTTCCCTGCTTGTTAAGGCTGAGTGCTCTGTGCTTCTCCAGCCTTCTTCATCACCCCATTTCTCTGCTGCTTTGGAAGGTAATTGCTGACAGCTCCTGGGTTGCCTTAATTCCTTCTCTAAGTGCTGTAGGAGGAATGTCCTCGTGTCTGGTCAGGTTGATTGACTTACTGTATCTAAATTCCCATGATCTGATCTTTCTGGGTTTGATTTCTGTGTTTGTTCTCTTATTAAAATAAATTGTTGTAAGTCTATAGGGATCCTTAATTTGCTTGTCAACACTCAATAATTCTACCCTTTCTATATTATGTTTGTCTAAGGTATGCAGTATTCTGTATTTAGTTTTTCTTCCTTTCCTTGTAATGTAATTTTTTAGGTGTTTCCCATTTGATCTCTCTGTTCCTCGCTATTCATTGCATAAGTACTTACTGTTCACTTTCTTTTGATAATGAGGTCATTAGAGAACTCAAAGGGTCTCATTGTATATTTTTATTGTGTTATTTCTTAGTATAGGCTGGAGTCATACCTTCTGTAGTTCTCTTCCTAAGAGGCTACACTATCTGGTTTCCTGATGTTGCTAAAGATTCCTTTATTGGGAAAAATAATTTAAAAAGGAAAAAGAAAAGAAAAAAAGTGTAGTTTTCTTCCATTCTCTGCCATTTTTTGATACCTTTGAATTCCATATTTAGATCTGCAATCAGCTCCAATTATTGGGCTGAGTTCAACGAATCTTGTATTTTGATAACTAATAGGATCATACCAGGAATCTACAGAGCAGACTAAAATAAAAGTGACAGAAGCCACTTTTTTGCCAAGGCTTTTTAAACTTTGAGGAGATGTTGAGTTGCACAGGTCAATGGGCCTGAAAGGCACTGTAGCTTTCAGAACAGCCAAGAGATGATACATACAGGACAGCAAAACTAGGGTCCGGTCTTACAGAGCAGTTCTCTTGACATAGTAGTTGTTTTTGAAAAATACTTTGATATTAATAGATCAAGAAGAACTCTGGTATTATAATTTCAATTGCATTTCTTATTTTTAGGTGGAGAAAATGAACAATCAACAGACATTATCAGTGTTTGGGAAGGAGACTCCATCAGCATAACTTGCTTAATAGAAGGTTCAGAAAATGAAGTGAGAACGACCTTGACAACTAAGATACAGCCAATCAATGTGATACATGTTTCCAAGGAGTATACACATATCTTTCCTGCTTTGGCTGATCGTGTCAAGTATTCAAAGAAGGGAGGGAATCTCAGGATAACTCTGCACAATGTACAGGCATCTGATTCTAATATCTATCTATGTGCTACGTATATTAAAATAAAAGGGCATCACAAAAAGCTGAGTGGGAAGACAACCATCGTAGTAGTTAAAGGTATTCCAATTACACCTTTTGTGTCACAAATTAATAAATACAGACATATATTTTAAATCAAAGATTGGAAGAAAGCATAATGGGAGGGAGAGTCTGACAGGACTTTACCTATATCTCCTCGGGTAATGTACTGATTTGAAGGAAAGTGTGGGTCTGTTCCCTGAAAAGATGAAGAAAACACAGCAGCTAGATAGAACAGTACTAAGAAAACCCCTAGAACATCAATTCATGACTAATTTAATCATAGCTACAGGTTTTCACATGAGTCATAGGTTGTGACAGCAGTTTGGAAAAAAAAGTCAGGACCCGTAGCTCTTTCCAAAACAATCAGCCAAATCTTCATGAGGAACTAGCAAAGCAGTGAGCCTTTGTTTTCGTAGCAGTTTTTGCAAATATCTTTTGTTTTTACTATTTCATCTTAAATGACAAATTGATAATAATTGGGAAGCTGGTGCCAGACAGCATTCGCAAGTTGGGCATCAGCGGATAGAGGGATGTGGGATTTTTCTTAACAGTTGATGGATGGGCACAAATGCTCCTTTTGGCATTCATTTCTGGTAGGGGAAAAATTTTTCCTGTCCCTTTCCTTTCCTTTCCTTTCCTTTCCTTTCCTTTCCTTTTTTTTCTTTTTTCATTCTCCTCTCCTCTCCTCTCCTCTCCTCTCCTCTCCTCTCCTTTTTGCATTAGAAGAGAGTTGAGTCCACAATATTCCCTGGTAGTTTATTTCTCTACATACCTACCCTTCTGATGACACCGTCTAACCTGAAACATGTTTGCCAAAAACTGCAGGGTTTTCTTCCTTTTCTGTCCCCAAGGCATGCAAAACCTAATTGATTGCTCAGTCAGTAATAGTCATTTATATCTATGAAGACTTATCATGTCCTTCCTTAGGCTTCTTTTTTCAGACTTCTTGTCTGTGATTTCTCAAATGAATTCCATCTTGTTGATTATGTATTGTTTCTCCAAATTACTTTATTAAATTACCTTCTATCTCTTTTTGATTCTGATCATCTTCTCTAAATTGCTTGTAACCTTCCTAGAATTATCTTTTGTATAAATGTGATAAATTCTGTCTTTATTCCCTCATCCACATTAATGATAATGTCAAAAGGAACAGGGCATGTCCTCAGAGGAACTCAGCTTCTTCTCAGCTGGACAGCAAGTCGTTAATAACTTTTTTGAAGACAATTTGCAGCATAGATGGCACACGTATTGTACTTTTTCATCCAGACCAATAGTCCCCGGATCTTTCTATGGCTTAACCTCACTTGAGAAAGCAGGCAATGATCTGTGTGTCAAGGGCAAGCTGATGAAACTGTGGTCCCTTAGAACAGTTCAGTATATGTATATTTTAGGTAGGTAATTTCCTCTTTACAACCAGGAGAACCTGTTCAGTCAGTCCTACTTTCAGATCCTGGGCCAGGAAAACATGCCAGGGTGTACTGACATATATCTTTCTTCTCAAGGTACACATAAAGGTAGCTTTTAAAAATACCATTTTATCTAAATTTCTGTGTTCTGTTCTTTCTGTCGTTGACCTCTGTATTTGCCCCCTAGTTAAAATGTACTGTGCTAAGTACATGGTTGCCATTAATCTCTCTTGTTTTTAGCTAAAACCAGCGGAGCTGTTGAACAGTCACCATTCTATGTCAGTCTTCAGCAAGGCCAGTCTATCAGTGTTACCTGTGCATTGAAAAGCCCACATGAAGATGAAGGGATCTTCTTGCTCAAGACTCATGTACGACCCGAAAGAGTGCTGTATGTTTCAAGTCAGAATGCTTCAACTATTTCTCCCGTTTTTGCCAATCGCTTGGAGTATTCAAAGAAAGAAAAGAAAATAGTGGTAACTCTACACAACCTACAGAAAAACGACAGTGATTTGTATGTATGTACTGGGATATTGAAAAATTCGTCTTTTTCCTCAGTGAATGGAAGTGGCACCATGATACTGATTAGAGGTACTATTCTTTTGCTTGTTTAATCAGAAATAACTATAGGCAAGTTGTAATACAAAAGGTGGACTAAAAGCTTGCAGAACTTTAGTCAAGACAGGTAAAGCACTAATCCATGGCTAGACTTATGCCAGCACCTGGGAAGGTTTGGAGAGTGTGCTCAGAATCCTCTGCACCCTGTTGTACGAGGACACAGAAACAGGTGTTTTCTATCTGCCTTGAGGGGAATTATAAAGGATAAAACCTGCTATAATCCTGTATCTTAAAAAACAAAAAAATCCCCCAAAAATCCCCAACAAAACCCAAACAAACAAAGAAAAAAAAAAAAAAGTCAAGATCAGACAACCACCACTTCGGTGTGTCTGTGAATAATCTGTCAGTTTTAGGAAATGAATCAGTGTTTTTAGCATCAGTTCTTTGACCTTAATGTGATGTAAATGTCTTTTAGAAACCATTCTCTATAGCAAGTCTTTGTGTTTAAAAATAGGTCACACCAGGGAGTACAGAACAGGCCCTCAGGTAATTACTTAAAGTACCACAGATAGGAGCAGAGATGATCTCACACACCCTTATTATACACTGAGCACACTGTGAGTATATGTTCCGAAGACAGGGGTTTTCCTTTTTCTGCAGGATGGTGGTGTAAACATTTGCTAAGGTGAAGACAAAACCGTCAATACAGCACTTCATTTTGATCTTACTGGTGCAATTTAACCCTGTGCACTGGGCTTTGATGAGATCTTTGGGCAATTAAAACAAGGTTTACATAGGCCCAAAGAGTTGCAAAGGATCTTTCTGCAGTCTGCAAAAAAGACTGTGGTCTCATTCTATGCCACCAACCGTAACTGGTGCAACTACTCGGTAATGTGAGTTGGGGAAAATAACAGCTGCACATCAAAGCAGCAGGGTGATTACCAGATGTTATGTTATTCAGCTATGCATTAATTGAGGTTTTAGAGAACTGGAACCCTTTCCACTAGTACTATTCTGCTTAACGTATATACTCCAGATCACGTCATGGTTTAATCCCAGCTTGCAACTGAATATCCCGCAGCCGCTCGCTCGCTGATTGCTGCCCCCTCCCCAGTGGGGTGGGAGGAGAATTGGAGAGGAAGGAAAACTCGTGAATTGAGATAAAAACTGTTCACCAGGAGGACAGCAAAGGAAATAATAGTGATAATTGTAATATATATTAGTGTTAATAATAAAAGATAGAGATAATAGAACATATAAAACAAACAATGCACAATTTCTCACCACCCGGTGACCGACCCAGCCTGTCCCCAGCAGCACGGTGACTGACCCAGCCCATCCCCAGCAGCAGCCAGGGAGCAGGGATATTCCCCCGCAGCCATCCCAGAACAGCAAGTCCCAGAGAGAGCGAGCGAGGGGACAAACAGCTGAATGAACGAGTGAAAAAAGGAAAAGAGGGACAGGCCGACTGACCCCCACTTATACTGGGCATATGCTGTCTATGGTATGGAATACTCTCTTTGGCCAGTTTGGTCCCTGCCAAGTTTTTGTACCTGCACATTAGCAAAACCTGGGAAGCTGGAAGATGTCCCTGATAGCTTAGTAGTAACTAGTAACATCAGTGTATTATCAACATTCTTCACATACTAAATCGAAAACACAGTAGCTACTGGGAAGAAAATTAGCTCCATCCTGGCCAAAACCAGGACATCACAGTCCTGCTTCTGTCTGTCCCGCTTGCAGCCTGACAAACCTAGCTGCTATATAATCCCTACCTGCTCCTGGCCGAGCCCTCAGCATTGCTGTAAGAAATACTGCAGTAAAACATTCTCTGTTTCCATTGAGTGTGTGGTCCTACTTCTGATCAGTGGCATGGAAGCTATCGCCCTTGTAGAGTGCTCCTCGCTGAGCCTTCACGTGCCACCTGCAGTCAGCCCCAGCCTCTAGAAGCGCACAGGCAATGCCAGCGAGAATCTCACGGGATGGCCAATGTGGCTGTGTAACATGCTGCTGATTTCTTGATACCCGATTTCTTGCTGACCAGTAAATAATGTCTTTCATAATAAAAATAGATTTCTACTTCTTCATATTTATAATAATAATATAATTTCACACGCAGAAGTGGAGCAGACAGACTGCAGTAATAGTTCCTGGGGCATCTATGGTCTTATCGTCGTAGTAGCGCTATTGTTTTCTGTGCTGACATGCTGCACCTTCTACCGGGTCAATGTAAGTACGCTGTTACCTCGCCAAAGCAAAACTGAATCTGGGTTGAATGAATAGGTGCCTTTGATATTATTTGTAAATAGTGACTGAATCAAGCAAGCATTTGATAAAGCTAAGGAATCATGGCTTTCTATTGTCTCCCATTTGACCTCTTTTAATGTCTTCTAGCTGTAAATTCTTGGCAGTAAAGACTCTGTCTTCTTATGATTCTGTAACTCTAAGTCAATGAGCTATTGTTCGCCTTTTGATAACAAACGTCAAGTAAGCCTCACGGTCAACAACACAGCCGTGCGTTGTATGTATTTCCCTGAACAGAGCATGTCACTATACTGGTTTGCTGCCTTCTTTATTTTTTTTGTCAATCGAGAACGGAGTTGTATGTACCAATCTTGTAATAGATGTAAGAGAAAGTTGCTGGGGGGGGGGAGGGAGGGAAACAAGGACAACAAAAAATTATAAGACAGCCTAATGTCTGAAAGTAGCTGTAGGAGAACAATTTTGCCCTGTCCTAGAAAAAAAGAATGACCAAAATTTTTTTCCTTTACTGGGATTATTTATACCCATATTCTGCAGAAAGTTCCCAGAAATTATTTGTCTCTGATAGCTCCTTCTGCTCCATAAAGATTTTTCAGAATTAATGGGGTATGATTCACAGGCCAGGCTCCTATCTCGTCCCTCCACATATGGCTTCAGTACTGCTAAAAACCAGTAATATAACATCATTCTGGCAAAGCCAAGCAGCCCTGTGGAAACTGGGCTCTTGTGTTTTCAGTAACAAGCTAAGGATAAGCATTATTTATGTTAGGGCCACAGTTACATCCAGCTCTTGAAGGAACTTTTAGTGACATTATGTCAAACTGACAACAGAAAGTTAAATATATAGGTTGACAATTACCACCTAATCCTCTAAGACCTCATTGGGTTATGGGAGGAATTTTAAAAGTATATTTCCAATTCAAACAGATGGACTCCTAAGATGTAAATTGACTTCCT
>KL290108.1:3439-16785 GCA_000699545.1 Podiceps cristatus | reverse complement strand
CCCGTTCCCGGCGCTCCCAGAGCCTCGGGCTTGTCCGGCTTCCCTCCTGAAAGGGTTTCCCTGTGTAAGGAAGAGAAATCTGCCAAGCCATGGCTCTTTCTTCAAAGCTTTTTCCCGTAATTACCCGAAACAATTTATATGTAGGAACTTGTGTGCTGTGGTTTCTGCTTTTCTACTCGTTTGTCTGCGTTATTCTTGAGACATTTTCAGCAGTCGATGTACTCGCCTTTCATCTTAAGTTTACTTTATGAACTCTTGGCTGAGAACTGTCCCTGCCTGGTCTTCAGGGGATGCTGCAATGCATCCCCCTGGAATGGAAAACGATGAATAGATAACGCCAGCAAATCACTGCCTGTGTTTGTGTGGCGTAATAGTTACATTAATAGAATTAAACATGGATTGCACTGTAGGATTTATTGCTAAAGTGCTTTTGGGAAGGGAATATTGCTGAAACATATAAAAATGGGTCAGCTTTAATTCCAGGACATTAAATGTTTTGTTTACACTCTTTAGGGGGAAACACTAATACTGGGAAATGGCAGAAGCAGTTTTTCATCCCCCAAGAAGGAAAAGAAGAGTTTTTGAGTCATACGAGTCTCCCTTTCCTGTGGATGTAGGTGGGAGGGATTTCAGAATATGCCAGGCTGAAATCCTTAACAACAACGTTATTGTGAGGAACCCTGAAGATATTGAACAGCTTTATAACAAGGTGCTGTACCTGTTTGCACAGTATTTTTAGTGTTTTAAATGTAGGTAAAATATAATACTTGTTAAAATCTGCCTGCCTTTATGCTTTCCGTCCCCTTCAGCTTCCAGTAATCCTCTGTATCTCCCTCCTCTCTTGAAATCAATACAATACATATATTGTGTATCAAATATGAATAGTATTTTGTTCTTATCCCAACAAATAAATTTTGGAATGAAGTGACATTGTCTTTAGAAAGTCTGCCTGAAGATGTTGACTGGCAAATACTTAGAATTAAGGAGAAAGACCCAACAGCCTCCAATGGTTAAATCGTTGAGTGCAGGTGTTTAATATTGAATTAGTTCTCAGAAGCTAAGCAACAAGCTTTAGGCAAAGCTTGAATGCTTTAGAATTTCAATTGGGGGTTTTTTCAGTGATCTTGGCAGTCAACATTTTATAATTTGGAAGGAAGTTAATTTTTGTGTCATGATATAATCAGGATTTTTCCTATTCTTTGAAGGGCTATTTTGGAAAAGGTATCCTTTCCAGAAGTCGACCAGTGTACAGCATTTCAGATCCTGTGCTGGTTACTAAGTGGCAAGGTAAATTGTGCCCATTTGTTCTTCTGTCACTATTCTAACAGCAGTTTTCACTTTTCTTCACTCATTGAAGAGACATGTTTATAAATTACACACAGAAGAACAATCTCTCTCTCCCCATACCTGATGATGGCCAGTACAAGATGCCCAAGAAAAATACAAGAACAGGAACCATATGTCAGTAGCTCCTTAGTGCATTCTCCTAGCCTTCACTGATTTGTTGCTTAGGAAGTCTGTAAGTAAAGGTATTATCCTGGGACTTCGCTTCATATAACTGGCTGGTTTTTCTTGGTTTTAATCTGTAGATTTTAGTGGCCATGAAATCATGAGGCCAGGATATGTGACATTTTTAATCTGCTTATAGCTAATTGCATCTAATCTGCACTTGGTTGTTTCTAGAAAGACTGTCATTCTTTATTCATCTTTTCCATGACTGTTAAGTCTCAGTAGACATCACTGGATTTTCTCATATCCCTCTGTAATTGTCTTTTTACAGTCTGGGGAAAAATAGTGTATTTAGTTGTCGTTCTTGTGCAGGCTGTTACCTCTCTACCTTTTCTAGCTCTGCTGTGTCCTTCTTGAATACAAGTGGGACCAAAATGGCATAGAGATTGAAAATGGGGGTAATTACTAAGCTGCAGATGACCTCAGTGATCAAAATCACATGAAACCTTTGTTTATTCATGAGAAAATGTATGATTTTTCTTTATACAGGTGCTAACATAAACATGCCTATAATTGCATCTAAAAAGTAAGTTAATTTACATTAATTTATTCCTGTGTGGGGTTTTGGGGTTCTGCTTGTTTGTTTTGGTTTTTGGTTTATTTTTTAGGAAACATTTTATCCTATTGGTTTTCAGATTGTTGACTGTATAAATGATGATGACTTGCTTCTATTTCTTTTCATTTTATTTATAAATCAGATTAGAAAAACTAGAAACAGCAGGTGAGTGTTAAGAGTGTGCAAATTCACTACTCTGTATTAATCTTATGATAACTCTAAAAATTTTACATTATTGAAATTTAAAAGTTCTGCTCCTTCAGTCCTCAGCTTTAAGTAAGACAAACAGTAGCAATGTTAATACTACTGCTACTACAGGTACTATTTGCAGAAACATTTGTCATTCTTATTGGTCTACTTTGTACCTGCTTTATGTACCACCAAATACAGCTGAGCATCAATGACAGTGTAATTACATGGGTGCAGAAAATGCATCATGATCTGTCTCAGTAGAGATCTGTAAGTGATAATTAAGTCATAGGACAAAGAGGAGTCTGGTTTTTGTAACAAAAAGTACAGCACAGAATTATATAGCTTTAAGACTTCAGAGGGACTTCTATTTTGTGTTGACACATGAAATTTGCATTTAATTGTCTTTGTAGTTCTTCATTACCTGGTCTGTAATTGCTGTATTAGGATTTTGTTTTGGGAAATAAAGAACAGTGTACTAGAGTTGTCCAGGTTTGAATAAGGACAGCTGCACTCAGCTACCTGTAACTTTCATGGAACAAAGGTTAATGTCATCAACTGGATATTAGTGTTATCTTCCAGGGAGAAATAATCGAAGGGACACTAAAAATTCTATTATAATCAAAAAAATATTAAAAATATTTACAGCTTTCAACTACTATCTCACTGATAGAATTGTTATTTCTCAGAGATGTGACGGTTTTGGTTAAAACTGAAGGTAGTTTCTGCTTGAGATTTTTATGCTGATGTTTTTCCTATGCCATTGCTGTTTCAGAGATGGAGAAACCAGAGTTTTGAAGATACTGTTCTCAGAAGTTAGTTGTATAATAGATGAAGTGTGTGAGAGCTCTATATGCAAAGTCTTGTTGCATATTTCAGGCAGGCAGGCTCTGATACCCACATGTTTTTGCAGGGAATTCAGGCTTAAGGCTTCCTGTGTAGCAGTGCAACGTTGGGTAAGGGTGTGCGTTGCCACGGAAATTTAAAAGGCAAAACAGCCAAAGGCGGCAGCAGAATTTTGCAGTTATTGGGGTGTGCGTTCAGCTTTGTTTTGTGAGCCTTGCTGAAGCTTTTTTTTTCTTCTTCTTAAGATGTTAACTAAAGACTGTAATGTCCTAGAACTTTTCATTTATTTTACTTGTTTACTAGGTACCAGCGTCATGTTCAGTGGGCTAAAAGTGTTTTGCAAGAGCAAGGATTTGACGACAGCTCGGTTACCAAAATTCTTGAAAATTACACTAAGCCTCTTGAGCTGCCATTTTTGGAAAAAGATGGAGCTGAACAAACCAGTAATAGTTGCAACAGAATAAGCCCAAATACAGAAAATGCAGAACTTCCCAGATACTCTTCTACCGACACTGGAAGTGTAGCAGCCCTAAGTCCTGGGAATAAGGATGAAGGCTACAAGAAAGCCTCTTTGGCAGGAGATCCAGCATTTGATCCTGTGGCCGAATGTGGATCTAAAGAACAGGATCAAGGCGACTTGAAAGAGATTGCTGAAGAGTCTCGCCAGAAGCATGGTTTTCTCGTGCATTGTGGCTGCAAGGCTAAAGAGGGCACTGAACAAAGGTCTTGTGAGGTGATCAAGTCACAAGAATGTGCTCCAGAATATGTATTGGTGCAAGAGGAAGAAGAAGATAGCTTATGTCCTGAAGATGACTCTGCTCATGTGCATGAAAATGTAAGGATAAAGAGTATCCTAATTTTTTAGAAAAAGTATGTCAGTGCTATTTTCAGAATTCAGTATTTTTTTCCAGTTTAAAGTTTCAGTAATACAGTAAATTTTTTTTTTTTTTTTTTTTTTTGTAGCTTGTCAAGAAGGAAAAACTAGTATGCAGAAGAAATCCATTTCGGATTTTTGAATATTTACAACTCAGTTTGGAAGAGGTATGTTTCAAGTACAGAAGAAGTTGGTTTAATCTGAAAAGTAAACATTATGCTATGTTACAGTGTAATTTAATACCCTTTTCTGAGGTAAAGGGTTCTCCTGTGTATCCTAAGTATTTGGATTGTCTTTGTCATTAGACTTATTTTTAGTAACCTGCGATAATTACATTATACAGTTAAAAAAAAATGTAGAGTCCAATCCCATTTGCTTTAGATGAATAAGCCCACTGACAGAGAGACCAGTGATAGGACTTACGTATGGAAATACCAGGAATGTTACATTTATATAAATCCTGCTTCCATTGTGCTGCTTCTAAATACGTTCACATATGTTAGTTTTTAACACAGTGCCTTCAGGAGTTTAGAGCACGTGCATAGATTTTTTGTAGTAAAGGTCATGAAGGCAAATATCAAAGGAAAATTTCAGGCAACTTGTCTTGATGACATTAGGATTCTTGCATGAAATTAATTTGAGCATTTGTTCTTACATGGAATATAAACGACAGAAAGAGTCTAGCTATCAGTTAAACTTACTCTGTTCATTTTTTCAGGCTTTTTTCTTGGTGTATGCTTTGGGATGTCTAAGTATTTATTATGGTGAGGTAAGAGATTGGATTAATTTTGGGTTGCGGGGGATACCATTAGTTTGGATATGTTTTAGTCTGAAAATTTTACTTACTACGGCAGTAGTAAACAGGTACTTCTGTTATGAAATACTGGTCTGAAAGTTTTATGTTTACCAAGGCAAATATAGTTAAGCACAGTCTTTCTGTAGAGAAAGGTGGTGGTTGTAATTTAGGCAGGAAGTACGGGGGAAAGCAATATGGGAGGAATAATACGGTGAATAGTTTCTCTTTCCTGAAACAGGAGAATTCCTTGGAGTTTTAAGCATTAATCTGTAAGTATAGCAAGCTACTGTTAATGTAATGACAAAATAATTGAAACCTATCAGATTTTCCTTTAAACGGGGGCATTATGGGACTGATTGTGAAATGCTAAGAAAAGCCCACTAAATGGAGCAACAGGTTTCTGTCTTATATTTAGGGATTCCATGTTTTATTGCCTGAAGTTCATGTTCTTTGCAGTAGACAGTGATATTTGATATTTGGCTGTTACACTTCACTACACACAGTATCCTTTATCTGTTTAATACAGTCACATAAATACCTTTGGTTGTGATTTTTAGGAGCCCCTAACTATTTTGAAGCTGTGGGAAGTTTTCAGTGAAGTGAAGCCCAATTTTAAAACTACTTACATGGCGTACCACTACTTCCGCAGTAAGGGTTGGGTCCCCAAAGTCGGACTGAAGTATGGAACTGATCTCTGTGAGTAGCTTCCTTAAAAAGATGGAATGATTTGCAACTGATGTCTTTTCAGGCACTGCAAGACTCCAGTGCCGAAGATCAATTCATTAACGAGGAGCTGTGTGACTGGAGCAGGCTTTGCGATTTGCAGTTGGCAGGAGACATCTTTGGGTAGACTACGGGCTAGCAATAAAGTTAGGATGAGTGGTGTATAACATCACATATCCAGTAGCTGAGGAGATAGCTCAAAAGGCTTCTTGTTTTGGCTTGTGAGGTTAATAATTAACACAGGATTGCACTGAAATTCCCTTCCCAAGTTTCTCTGTCCCCTTCTAAACACATCTGCAGTATTAATGTGACAGTCTCTAGCAGGTTTGCATCTAGATCGCAATGCACATCAAAGTCCGTGCATCTCGTTATTCATCCTGTTTAATGGAAGCTGGACTTCGCTGAGCTTGCTGCTAAGACTGTTTCTTTGTGGTGTTTTTCTGGGAGGAGGGGGAATGGATTTGCTTGTTTGGTAATGGTAGAGTTTTTAATCTTACAGAAAAAAACAGCAATGTTCATAATCCCTTGCTAAATAATACAAGAACTACATTCAGCTCACATCAACGTAAACAGTACAGTAATGCTTGTTAAAGGAAAATGTCCATGAAGGGAGATATTTTTAATGTATGGATGCAAACCAGCAGGTGTTTTAATACTGCTGATGCAGTTAGATAAATTTGGGGTCTGCGTATTTGAGTCTGTGGAGGTTATTGTGAGCTAGTCCTTTAGATCGGTCTGTAGGTTTGGCTGAACCCAACAGCACTGTTCTTGGCACCCTGGGCTGTAGCTGGGGTTTTGATATCGATCACCTGAAGTATATATGAAGTTGATACTAGTTTCTTCACCATTCATTTGTGTTCTTGTTTAGCATATCACTGCCTTTGGGTTTGTGCCAGACAAAGGAAGCGGAGCAGTTAAAGGCTAGAAGGGGTTCTGCCTTACTCCTGAGCTCCTCTGGCTTCTTGTTCTTTGGCAGTATCTTCTTAGAATTGACATTACCGCAGTTGCTTGTAATGGATAATTTGCAAGCCACGGTTGTCACTGGAATGAAGTGCTGCTCATCCTTTTCCTGACAGGCTCTATGCTAGCCAGCTGTATAAGAAAGCCTGTGCTAGTTAATGTCCCCTCTTACAAGCCCATGGCAAAGGGAAGAGAGGAAACTTAACAGCCTAGCTCAGTTCCAGCAGTCCGTCAGCAATGCGTCTCACGTACCCTTGGATGGAGAAGGAACTCATAGTGGGTCTGGTGGGCAGTATGTACGAACTTGTTGCCTTGGCCTCTCCTAAAACTTGCAGAATGCTTGCTTGCAACAGAAACTCGATGGCTTATTGTGATCTTTCCCTTGTACTCCAGTGACTGAATTTCTGTTGCAAATACAGTGTAAAAAGTGTGAGTCAGTTGCAGAAAAATTCCGTCCTAAACTTTTTCCCATGGCAAATGCGGTCTTAATTAAATTAGATATTAGGGGGGAAGTTTTTTACGGAGAGAGTGGCGAGGTGCTGGAACAGGCTGCCCAGAGAGGTGGTGGATGCCCCATGCCTGGAGGTGTTCAAGGCCAGGTTGGATGGGGCCCTCCCTGGGCAACCTTGTGTAGATCCAGGCCTGGAGGTTGGTGTCCCTGCCTGTGGCAGGGGGGTTGGAACTCTATGATCCTTGGGGTCCCTTCCAACCCAGACCTTTCTATGATTCTATGATTATGGCTCTTCTGCTTTATCTTTTACCTGCCACTCCCCTCCCCTGAGTCACTCGTGGTTTTTTTCCCTCTTCCCTCTCTCTCTACTTGCTGAGAGAACTTAATTCTGAGCAGAATTCAAAAGTGTTGAAGTTTTGTCTTGTGTAATTAAACCTTACAAAACATTTCAAAATATTTATGGACCCAGGTATTAAACTCAGATGGAGACTGATTATCTAAGGTGTTTCTCTTTCATTTCAGTGCTGTATCGAAAAGGCCCCCCCTTCTATCATGCAAGGTTTGAAGCTTATGTTTCTGTCTAATTTCTTATTTTCAAATTAGTAAATTTCTCTCACAGAAATTTAGTATCTTCACTGGTTGAGGACGTATTCTTCACTCAACACACTTTGCTAGATACATTCATAAAAGTCCTTTTAGCAGAGGTACTAAATAGTACCATTTCATTGAATTTGGCTAACAGTAGTAAGACATCAAAAATTAAAAGTTGCAGTGACCATTTTTAGCATGCATGATGAATGCACTCAGGAAAGTAATTTGATTTAGTAACACTGACTCTTAAAAATACATGATATGGATAATTTATCTGATTTGGGAGACAAATCTTTTAAGGGATGGTAACTGTCTGTCTTTGTTAGGAATTCAACCAGACTAGCTAGATAATGCATGGACTGTAAATGTCAGATTGGCATTCATAAGGGAATGCTGCAAACGTCAGCAGAGGGTGGGGAGGGCAGGTGCCAGTTAGCATATTCACAACTTCCTCTTTTCTCCTCTTTGCCTAGTAGAAAGAGACTTAAGTTTCACCACTTGCTTACTGCATGCTGGCATATTGTTTAACACTGCTTTTTAGGTTCTTAATTCTCATTTTCGTGATTTTCCTAAAATGGTAATTTTCTTTTTGTGAATTGTCTTACCTGCTTTGTTTTCCAGTTACTCTGTCATTGCTGAATTAGTTGATGATAATTTTGAAGGTTCCCTTCGCCGACCACTCAGCTGGAAGTGCTTGTCTGGGTTGAACAGAACAACTGTTAATGCTTCTAAGGTAAGTGTAAGATGCTAGTTTTAAAATAGCTTTAAAATGCTAAATGTACATTGTAGTTCCAAAGAACAGGGAGTTGGAGTGAGACTGGAAAAAGAATCCTTCCAAAGAACTATTGAGACTGAAGAACATACCAAGTTGCCAGTAGGCAAATGAGTTTCCCTTGTCAATATCCAGGTGAATTCTGGAATAAGCTTATTAAAGTTCCGTTGCCTGTAGGAATGTTAAAAGTTGTGTGAGGACCAGAAGAAGACACGAGGGACACTTCTTTCCTGCTTGCCACTTCTGTTTTTAAAGTGCTGTCCATTTACAAATATTTTCTTTTGAACAGCAATATTGAAGGTTTCCAGAAGATTTTCTGTGTGATAGAGCGTCACACCTAGTGCTTCCATACTCACAGCCATGCTGCGCAGGTGCGGTGTTTATCTAATAGCAGTGTTACGCTTTGATAAGGAAAATGAGATACTTTATACAGCTCTCCCCAACTTGGTTTGCAGAAGACACCTTGTAGAAAACTTGGCATCTGCATTTCTAATTAACCTAAAACTTGTACAGAAAGAAATTAGTTGAAATTCATGTATTGGTGTTTTCTGTTTACCAACAGGAACTTATGTTATGCTATTTAATTAGACCATCTGACATGACTGAAAAAGAGATGTCGACACCAGAATGTATGAAAAGAATTAAGGTCCAGGTGAGTAATTACTTCTCTCCTTTGCCTGAGTAGTGCTGCCTTGACGCAGCTGGATGGCTAACTGTAAGAGCCGTAGGGATACCTATGGAGGCTGTAAGATTAATGCATGTTTAAAAATGGAGAAGAATATGTCAGAGACCAGCTCACTTCAGGAACAAATGTAGTCATCTACTAAAATTTCTCAGTGGTCACGTAATATACGTCAGTTTGCTAAAGGCTTAATCCCCATCCCTCACTGATTATTTGTAGCTTTATTTTTTTTCCCCCCACTACATAGTAATTGCTGGTTTTTATTTCAGGAACTGATTGTAACTCGTTGGGTTTCTTCCCGTGAGCGCAGTGAGCAAGATGAACTTTGACTGTATAGGAAAAACTTACTTTTTTTTTAAACCACGTTTCGTTGGTTTGTACCTGATCTTCTCATGATGAACCATTGCCTCAAAACAGTTTCTATCAACGTATGCAGGTGGTATGTATAAATGCTATTTAAAATGAGGTATATCCTGTTTACTGGAATGAACTTCGTATTGAAAAATGTAACTGAACTATAATATGTATCTGAAAGGGAAAAAATTAAAGCTGTGTCCCAACTTAAAATACTTATTTATCTCCTTAAAACATGTATCTTTGGGTGGTGGCAAGGCTGTAGTGGTAACAGTGTTTTTAATATTCTGACAGATGCAGGCATCAGTGCTGAATAGGCACTACGGTCTGCAGAGCCACGGAGCTCCAGACCCTGAATGTCTGCCTGAAAGCTGAAGCAATGAGGGATCCAACAGTTTTCTGGGAATACCTCATGGGTTCTTCAGGGTTGTTGGAATTGTAAAGCTAACTTCATTTTGTAACTTGGCACAGGGTCCTACATTTCTTCTGAAATGAGGACTTAAACTTGATACTCCTCAAGTTTAATGCTGTTTTTTAACTAGTTAGAACTAGTTAAAAAACAGCAGTAATTACAGTGAGTCAGATAACCTTTTGGGGTACCTACGGTACTATTCTTCTTCAACCAAAACCTGACTTCATAGCCTTGATGTAGTTACATGAGGTTAGATTTGGGGAGAGATTTGGTTGTTGCAATATTGAGCGTTATAACATGTTGCTGTTAGGTGCCTAGACCTAGAATTTAGTGGTCCCGACTAAAAGTGCTTATTTCCACAAGCACTGCTCAGAATTGAGGAATTGTCCCCAAAAATGTGCAAGGATTTTAATTAATTCTGGGGCGTGAGCAGCTAGCAGGGGTGTTAGGCAGCAGGGAGTGCTGGGGCACCTTGCCCCATCTCAGGAAGATGCCGTACTTCACTTGGGATTTGCGGCAAACAATTCCCCCTTGGAAGTAAGGGGCCAGTCTTGCCCTGTGACCACAGGATGCCCTGACCACAAGTGGATGCCCTGTACTTTTGTTGGAGGTGGGTAACTGTGCGGAAAGCAATGAAGGTTTGCTGACCTAGTGAGAGAAAGTCAGTCTCCCTAGCTTGGCAAGTGTAGGTCTCTGTTTCATCACTGCTTGCTTCTCTTTTATCCAGCAGCTGCAACAGTCTATGCGGGTTTGTTTGTTTTGTTTTGTTTTTTTTTTTTTTTTGTAGTGCATTTGTAGCTCTTTTTGCCCTGACCTATCATCTGTAAAACAGACTGGGAGACCCTGCTGGGTTTGGTGAGGAGTGAGGTGTGGGACAGCGCTGAGCAGTTCTGCCTTGCTACACTAGGTGCCTGCTATTTTCTAAATTTTTGTAGGAATTAATCATCTAGATTGCAGGTTCCTAAATACCACGTTTGCTATTGCTCGGCCACATGTGGAAAGCAAACCAACCCAGCACAGGTATTCAGCTACTTTCAGGTAGAGCCAGGAGGTTTAGGTACCAACTGCACTGCATTTTAAGTCTTGCTGCTTTAGATGCAGGCATCTGAATTCCACCTTAGTCTTTGAACAACAGGCTTCCTTGCTTCACCCGGCTGTTAAGATTTTTTTTTTTCCCCGTGTTGTGAGAGAGCACATTTCCTGCAGCAGTGAGGATGCATTATAGCTGGTGACTGAGACTGCTTGGGGTTTTCTTTGTGCTGTTTTCACTCACTATAAAAGGAGGTTTGCCTCCTGGTCACAGGAAGTTTTCCAGGGCTGGTAAAAACTCTGTCAACTTGGACAGTTCCCACCAAGCACATAAAATGAAAATGTTAATTGCATAATAGCTTTTTGAAGCTGAGCAGGTATGTATGTGTTGACTGTACATGTCTTATTTCTAGCTGCAAATGACTGTACTTCATGTTTCAGTACTGTTGCATCAAATAACTTGCATTAGATAGTTGGAACCACAGCACTGATACTTGCCATTGTATTTATATTTTACCAAATAAAATACAGTACTTAGATGAAGTATGGATTCACTCAGAAACAGCCTACCATAATTTCTTTTCGTAAGCCAAGTCCTAGCTGAAGAATTCTGACTTGCAGTAGGAGTGGGTGGATAGGAGGTCTCTTAACAGCGGCTGAATTGCACATCGCAAGCTACTTGTCTCTACTGTGTTGTGGTTTTTTTCATATGCTTTTAGAGGAGCCGTAACTTAGAATTTAGCAAGAAGTGGAAGAACATGGAGAGGGGAAGCATGGAAGGGCCGTGTATGCAGCTAGAGCGTATCAGGGGGGCAGGGTTAATGCAGTTTGTGTATACAGAGGTATAAACAAGATGTGGACAAACCCCCCATCATTTATGATTGCTTCTCCATCTTTGAGAAAACAGGACTTGCATCTAGACTAAAGCCAGCTTACTTTGCAGAAATTAGTAGATTATTTTCTTAAACTAGAACGTAAGTGAAGTGAAATTGCACAAAATTACAGACTGCGGGATTTTGACCTCAGCGTACACTTCTGCGTAACATACAATGGGTAAAAGTGCTGTTTGAGGATCTCTTTAATTATTAATTATTTTTAAACTTAAATTTCTTTTTGTCAAGTTCTAAAGTTTTAACTCAGATAAATCCTGAGGAGTCTCTTGCTTATTACAGATCCTAACAGACACTAAATTATTATCTTTTAATAGTAAGCATCTGTCTTGGTTTGAGGAATAAATGTGCAAAAATGTAAAGAATAGGGAAATAAATATATCTGGCAAAGAGTCTCAATTTACTTGTTCTATTTTTTAGTAATTAAAGAGAAGTAACTTTGCATGTGGTCAATCTGCATTAAGTCATGGACTTGGATTTCAGCAGCACATAAAATTCCCTTTTTTCACCTGTCAGTAAACAAATGAGAAAGGAAAAAAAAATGGTTTGCTACAGCTGAAGTTATCACAGTTCATTTGTTAAAACCCTTAATTACACAGTAGTTCCGATTTCTGGTATTAAGTATTGTGGCGGAACAGAGCATACAGTGAATGTAAATAGGAAAACAATTTTCCATATGAGTAGTTCCCATAGAAGTTTTCTGTAGTGTGTACATTTTATGCCTGTTACTTCATTGAAATGCGTAAGTTTAGTTTCCCAATCCTGCCATGGTGTGCAGGGTGACAGGTATGCTAATTGTGTTTTTAAATACACTAAGTAGATCATGCATCTTAAACCCTGAGATTAGAGTCTTAAGACTTCCTACTGCACGTTGTAGATGTTTTAATATACTTGTTGTTTTCAGCACTGTTTTTCTTGGTCAGGAAGGGGCACGATGTAGAAATCATTAGCTGTTAGCTCCTGGTGCAGAGTAATGTATTTGGAAGCTTTCTTTGTCTGTGGGATCACAAATTTCTCTGTAAATTCACTTTTACTCATTTGCCGTTTCCCTTGCGCAGCCAGTACACTGTTAATGAATGCCAGTGCATATGTGTAGCAGTTGTGGTCATGTTCTTCATACCTAGAAAAAATACCTTGTTAATAAGAAGTAGCACTAATCCATTAATTACTGTGCATGGAGGAATACTTTGCTTTCCTTTAATGCTGGTACTTAAATGTATTCTGTTCATTTTAAGTTGTACCTTCCAGCCAGGGATATTAGAAACTGTGAGCATTATTAAAAATAAAATAAAATAAAAAAAACAAAACCAAAAAAACAAAGCAAAAACCACCAAAAACCCCAAAACAAACTTAAAAAACACTAAAAAACTTTACAATAATGAGATTTTTTTATACTTACTTGGCTTTTCCCTCGTTAACCTTTGCTCTTCCATGTATTGTTACTCTTGCTATCTTGAAAACTCCTTCCCACAGCAGTAATGCTAATTGCGTGCCACAGTGTGCACTTTTCAGTGTGGGCTTAACTCAGAAGCTTACTTAAAATCGAGCAAACTCTATCACTAACAGGATGCTGATGCAGCTGCCACACAGTGTGCCAGTCAAGCTGCCATTGGCAGCAAGTTGTGCCGGTTGTGCAAGGACAGAAATACTAACTGAACAGGAGGAGTAGCCATTTCAAATGTTATCGCTTTTTCTCTTTTTTTACCATCACC
>JMFS01139424.1:0-11031 GCA_000699545.1 Podiceps cristatus | reverse complement strand
GCAGCCGGGCTGCAGGCGTCTCACCGCTACCTCTACCCTACCCATTTCAACATTTTGTTTGAAAACAGTGTTCGGGTAAGGAAGCTCTGCTGGGAAGAGTGATGGGCTCAGACGATACTCATCCTCACCCAACACCGCAGGAAAGACTGAGGAATGGGTTGTTGCTACGTGAAACCCCATTAGAGATGCTGAGCTTTCAGGTCCCCCCTGGAACTTCCACATGGCCACCATGCGCCCCTCACCTCCACCCCCATTCCGGTGCAGGAGCTTTAGGCTCCCTGCAGCCCCCCCCGTGCTGTGCTTGCTGGGGAAGGAGCGACAGCCCCACTGCCAGGGCCACCTCTGCCACAAGGCACGGCCCAGCACAGCCGCAGGCAGCGGGCAGAGCCGGGACAGAGACTGGGGCCCACCACGGTCACCATCTCCTCCATTCCGAGCTCCATGAGCCTGGCACTGCTGGTGTCACGCTTCGTGTCGACCACGTGCCGTTCCCCCCCGCCACCATTTTACCCCTTGCTGGTTGGCACAGCTGGCTGTCAGCCGGGTGCAACGTTCACGGGGCAGGTTTCCTCCTGCCAATGGATGAGGCACAAACATGGTGAGCCCGTGGCCACCGAAACAGCACCAGCTGGCTTCTCCCTGCTGTGAGCCCAGAAAGCAGAGCACAAAATTAGTCTGGGGCAACTTTCCCCTTCACAGGTCAACCTGGGGTTCTTCACCAGGTACCTCCTGCTACATGCTCACAGGATGCTGGCCCCACCTGCTCCAGACCTGCCATCCCCCATGTCCCTCTGTGTCCCTTCGTGTTCCCCAATATCCCCCTACGTTCCTCCATGTCCCTCCACATCCCTCCATGTCCCTTCACATCCCTCTATGTGCCTCCAAGTCCCTCCATGTTCCTCCACATGCCTAGGCTGCTACACACTGGGAAAAAGAGGGAGCATTAAATCAACTGTTCTGCTGGGACAGGTGGGAAACATGCTGCTTTTATTTTTCCCTTTCTGTGAGGATCGTGGAGAAATGTCGGGAACAGCCAGTGCCACACAAATGCAGGACGTCCCCCTTGCCCCGGGAGGCAGGGTACATTGCCTTCCTGCCGTGTTTCTTGAGCTCAGCCGCGCTGGCTCCCTGATGGGATCATTCCTTACAGATCCTGGCACTGAGACCTCTTCCCGTTCTGGTTCTCTAAGTACTAATAATGGTGTGTACAGGTACGTGCACCACAGTAATGACAGGGAGCTGGAAGGCGGAGTGCAGAGCACACTGACGTGAAGTGATGGCAGGCCGGGAGAGAGAGCGCAGGAGAGCGTAGGCTTAAACTACAGTGTGTCGGCTCTCAGGAAATACAGCTCAGTCTGTCAAAATCAGACGTGAAAATAACTGATTAGGGAAGAGATAACTGAACAGACGAGTGCGCAGTGACAGACTGATTAGGCAGCACAGCTTCACTGTGATGGCCAGAGTCCGAGGAGAGAAATCAGACACAAGAGTTGCACTGCACTGTGTATCCCATGTGGAGTGTGCTGAGCAGTCATCCTAGGACTCGTCAGCCTTTCCATGACTGTCCTCTTAAACCAATGGACAAACTGGAAGAGAATCAAAAAGAGAGTCAAAAAAATCTGCAGAAAAGGGGCTCAGGGGTGGTCACAGAGGGGGCTGAGCCTCCAGGCTGCAAATGAAGCACTCAGAAAATGGTTGCCCACAGGGGCAGGTCCTGCTGTTTTCTGTCTCTATAAAGCTACTTACAGCAGGCACGGTGGGATCGGGTGTGCAAGGGAAAGGAAAGGCGCTGCATTACTTAACAGGACTACCCTCCACAGGGAAGGAGTTCCCCAGCTAAACCCTGCTATGAGGCACATGTCGGGGTTTCTGCTTCTTTCTCCGAGCCACTGCTTCAGTTCCCGCCTTGTGCAATTTCACCAGCTTTGCCAGCCCTGCGGTGGCTGGGAAAAAAGGCACAGCAGGCCTGGGAACCACAGCAGACATGAGGCAATGTGAAGAGTAAGTGGAGAGACCGAAAGCAGCCACAACATTTCTGAAATCCAGAGTGATTCCCTTGAGGCTTCGTAGGGGTGGGATCTTTTTCTTTTTCTTTTTCTTTTTCTTTTTCTTTTTCTTTTTCTTTTTCTTTTTCTTTTTCTTTTTCTTTTTCTTTTTCTTTTTCTTTTTCTTTTTTTTTTTTTCCCCTGCAAATGAAGATGCTGATTTTTAGTGGAAAGATGATGCAGGCTGGGGACCACACTCAGGCAATACCCCTCCTTCCTGCTGGTGCACAAGGTGGAAATGCAGCTCTGACTCTTCAGGCAATTTTGAAGGCACAGCTAGGTTCACTGTCACCCACCCTGCCCACAGAGGGTATAGGAGCTCTTGACTAGACTGCTTCTACACTGTGAAACAAGGAACCTTTCTGTTAGCTTCCAAGGACCTGAAGAAATACTGTACTGTACCTCTCTTCTCCTTCCCACCCCCTACCCAGTTGCTCTCCAATTTTGTACTATCACTTACGAGGAAGATATTGCCTCCTGTAACCTAGATTTGCACTCTGAATAACAAATGGAGCATTTCAGGGAAGCGCAAGGAGGGAGAAACAGAGAAGAGAGAGTTCCCAAGATGCTGAGGAACTGGAAAATCAGAAGTGCACGGCTCTGGGAGCACCGCAGCATGAGCAGGACTACCCGGAGTGCTCAGCAGCCACCCGCTGTCTCTAAGAGCTACCTGCACACTGTAGGCTCCTGTAAAGGACTGATAAACATGAGTCTTTTCAACACTGTGGCTTTCCTACTTTCCAGACAGTCGCTGGGGGAGTCGTCTCAGCCCAGGTCTGAGCCCGCAGAAATGCCAAGCCAGCTCTGATTCCAGACTGGGATAAGGAATGCTGCCCCCTCCCCTGGTCTCCTCAGCCTGCACATCTTCAAAACCAGACCCTGTCCCTAGAAGTGGCAAGCGTCAGCAGTGTGAGGGGTCTGGGCTCAGGGGAGGACTCCCAAGGCTCCTTCCTAGGGGATCACTGCTCAGCTGAGGCTGCTTAAGTGACTCCTGTGCCATAGGGCCTCTTCCTGCACCATTAAAGCCCTCCCTGTGCCAAGCGCATTCAGATTACAGGCCCTATCACAACGTTCAAAAAATTACCACCAACAACCCAGCTTAAGTGTTGCAACAGGGAAGAGGGATCCTCTTGTGCCGGCCTGGGACCCCAGGCACACAGCTGGGCAGAGGATGTTCCCAGCTTGTGTCATCCCCACTCTTCGCCTGTTGGCACATGCACTATCCAGACTACTCTGATTGTAGTGTAGTCATCCTTTTAATCATGTTGGGGAATTTATTCACCTCCACACCACCATTTTCTGCTGAGGCATTTGAACTCTCCTGCCTAATCCTCGGGGAAGTGTAGAATGAAAGTGGGCAGAAGACAGGAGACACAAAGGAAGCCTAAACACCCCTTGTGTAAAAACGGAGGGATAGATAAAGCATCCTGATACTCAGAGGGAAGAGAAGAAAAGGAAGAGAGAGAGGAAAGGGATGAGCATTTGAAGCTGCCAGAAGAGCTGAAACAAAGAGGCACTGGCTGTGGGATGGGAAAAAGAAGGAGCAAAAGTGCCTTTGGTGAAGGGAGCCGGCAGGAGCCCCGAGAGCGAGAGGAGCAGGAAAGTGGTGTACAAGAAGCTTGTGCGGGGAAGGTATCCCTGCTGTGGGCAGCCAGCTAGCTCTGCCACAAAGCATGATCCACACAGACTTGTCCAAGACACACACAGACAAATATTAGCTGTGAGAGAAGAACCTTGTTGTAGGGAAGTCCCCCAGAGTTTTACAGCTGAGCTCAGTGGGGATCAGAGCTGGATCTTCCTCATATCTTTGCAGGGATTTTCAACCTTCCTTTAGGCTACAGCCTCTGGTGCAGAGTAGTGGAGGGCAGGGGCTGTTGCTTGATGCTTTAAAGGAGAGCAGTTCCAACAGTGCAGAGCCTGGCGCAGACAGCAGAAATGCAAGGTCTTACACCGAGGGAGGGAATTTGTTGGGACAGATGGAGGCATTTCAAGTCTTACAGGAGGTAACTGGTGCATGCTGTTGGGCTGAGGCAGGGAGATGAAAAAGACTTTTTTCACCCTGGGGTGAATAAACAAGAGGATAAGGTGAAGTGGGCTCTAGAAATGCCTTCCTCCAGAAAGGTGGCAAGTTTTAAGCTAGGCCTTTCTGACAGGGTCACACTGGCTGCAAGCTGTCTTTACTTTTCTACACCAATATTGGAAGAAGTATTGCTCAACCTTCTCCCTGGGCTTTGCTCCCCTCCGTGGCATCTCTAAGCTGCGGCGTGGCATGCTGCTGGGGAGGCAGCTAGCCCAGTCACACGGGAGGCAACTAGCCCAGCCTGTGAGCCTGGTACGGCACTTTCCAGTCAGACAAGCCCCGACCAGATAGCAAGCCGCTTTCGCTTTACAAATTACTCATGGCATTTCCTGTAAACATGATCATCATCACCTACGGGCTTTGAGCAGGGAAACACGGTGACATTATAAAATGTCTTCTGAAAGGGCAGGCTGCCTCAATTTTTCCATTATTTCCCACTTTCCATGCTTGGGAGAGCTAGAAATCTGGGCAGCAAGTGGAGTGTGGGGAAATCCACGTTGCT
Source organism: Podiceps cristatus (assembly GCA_000699545.1). Classification (NCBI taxonomy): domain Eukaryota; kingdom Metazoa; phylum Chordata; class Aves; order Podicipediformes; family Podicipedidae; genus Podiceps; species Podiceps cristatus. The sequence continues at coordinate 6,404 of JMFS01139424.1, read as the reverse complement.
TGAGAGGAGGGCAACCTTAGCAGAACCTCAGCATGGTACTTTCCAAAGCTGTCCAAAATCTTGGCGTGGAGCAGTTCTTTCCCTAGAAAACATTGGGTGACAAAAGATGGGGAGTGGTCTGACTGGTCACCAGTTTCCAACTTCTGTAGTCACTGTTCCTGAGGAAAAAAAAATACGCGTTTTCTAATCTAAGGATAGAAGGCAAGCCTGAAGAGGACATAGAGGCAAATAGAGCTGCAATCTAAATAAAATATAACCAACCTCACATGCTTAAAGTTCATGATTCAGGCTTCCCCGAATTGTGACATTGGATTAAAGAGTGACTTAAGCATTGTGCTTAGAAAAGGAGGCAAGAAAGCGGGCAAACAAAGAAAACTCAGCCTACCTGGAGGTCTATTTGTCTTCTGATATCTTTGTCTTCACCGGGAAGGACATCACCATCTCCCTATGAATGCGAGACCTAGAAACAGCACAAAAAATGACGGCTCAGATTCTCATGTGACCACAAACATCCAGGCATTTAAAAAGTAACAAATATCACGAGATTCAGGATATATCACAAGAACAAGGAACCATCACCAAATTTGCTACTAACACAAATCAAAGCAGAGTGACAGTGTCACCTTACACTGGCAAACACTAATGAATTGCTGTAAGAACCGGCTTCAAGGACTTTTTGAAGTCAAGCTTATTTTCCCTGTTGTTTGCCTTATGCTGGCATTTGCCTACACTTCAGTCAGGACAGGGTGGGTCACCTTGCCAGGAGCTTTATAAAGACCCATTTTTTTTTCCTCAGGGGCTCACAATCCCATGAGTTATGGGGTCCAGTAAAGGGACAGACAGGACTAAAGCAGTGAGCTGAGAAGATCCATAAGGATCTTCTTGCACCTAAATTCTTGTTATGGAGTAAATAGAGAAAAAGACAAAATAATAATCTGCATCAGGCATTATCACAAAAATGTGAAATAAAGTAAAATACACACCAGCAGCTAATGGAAACTGGGAAGTTCCATGGCCTTACTGACTCTGAGCCAGAAGGATTGGTGCCATCTGGCCCGCAGCTGTGCTGGAGGCTTTGATTAGATGAGGAGCAGTGATTGATGAATGAGAGCCCCAGATGCAGGGCAGGTAGAAGGGGCAAGAGGAGGGGAGACAGTGAAAGACAGAGCCAGTCAGGTGCCAGCACGCTGGGACAAGCACAACCGTTAGAATGAAATCTCCAAGGCTTCATTTTATTGCGAATCTCTCAGCCCTCTTCCACCAAGTTCTGTCCTTTTCCAAGAACAGTCAAAACCCCCTTTCTGCTTCCCACAAGGGCTTCACGTCTCAAGGGAGTGGGGTCTCTTATGTCAGTCCCAATACTTTGTTTTAGATCAGCGCAACTTGAGACTATCTCAGAAAATTTCTCATACTGTCTCTGTTCCTTGCAGTTTAACCTGGAAAAGAGGGAGAGACCTGTAGAAAGGAAAACCAGTTAGTTTATATTTCTAAACCTCCAAGAACCTGAACCTATTTTGACTCAGCAGGATCAAAATAGCTGTAACTGGGCAAGTTGGATTTTCAGCCCAAATCTCCCCCTTCCCCTCCAAAACCACTCTACTCCCCCACACAAAGTTTTGTGGGGGGTGTTTCTTTGCTGCTCTCGGTGTCATCCGAAACCATTACCCCAAGTTACATATTGACCCACAGTGTTATGCCCAGTGAGCAGGAAAACTGGCAAACAGGCAGGCGTTGTGCATGGCCTGCCCGATACACCTTCTCAGCGTGGTCAGCAGCTCTCTCAAACTGTCATGGAGAACTTTGCCAAGCCTTTTGCCTCCCAGCTGCAAAGCCTCCAAGGGAGATAGCAAAGCAGGGAGCTGGATCAGAACAAAAGCATAGATAGCGTCACCCAGCTAGTGAAGAAGAGAAGGGCTCCTCTGCCTTCTCCTGACAAGCACTACGATGTCCCAGCTACGCTAACCTGCATGGTAAAGTTTGCTCAGAGGGTGCCAGGACAAGCAGAGCTCTCCTTGAGGACAGAGTTTCAAGGAGCCTGTCATAAAAGTCAGTGGCGTTTTGTGCCACCTCCCATTCCGAGGGAGGATGTCGGGGTGCAGAGAGGGCTGGCTGCTCCCCAGGGGCTGGGCAGCCAGGTGCAAGGGTGACCCCAGCACCGGCAATGCCCTCCGTGACAGGCACCATTCTGCAGTTTCCAAACATGGTGGACAGACCTGGGGGGTTACGGAGCTCCGTTTACAGCCCCCAACAGAGTTAGGGCGTGAGCCAGGGCAAGGTCCCACCCAGGGGGTCCACTCGAGCTGAAGGGGACGAGGCTGGGGACGGGGCTGGGTACAAGGTATCTACAGCAGAGACCTCAGGGCCCTCCAAGAGACGGGGCTGGAGACAGCCACACCTAAATGATAGGTCAGGCAGGGACTGGGAGCCCCAGGCCAAGCTGAAATGGGGCTCCTGGGCCCATGGCCAGGGTGTGAGGGCAGGCCCCAGGTGAGACTGGCCTGGGCCATTAAGGACTGTTAGTGCCCTCATGGCTCTGACAGATAAAAACACAGTGGGAAGAGGGATCTATCTTCTTTAAAAACAAGTCCTTTCCCTCTCCTTAGCTTACGCCTTGAAGGGCACCTGATGTGAAGCCTTCCTATGGAAGTATCAGCTCCTTAACTGGTGCCTGCAGGCTTGCCTGCATGAAGCACCTCTGGAGGGTGGTCCTTCGTCCAAAATCTGCCCTCATACCAGAGAAATCTTGCTCATGTAGCTGACGTATGTTCCTCAGAATCAGTTCCTTACAGCACATAATATGCCTTTTAAAAACAATGCTAATGGAGGTGCAGAGTCCAAAGTTAGGAAATGCTATGATTAAGGCCACCTGTGCAGCCTTACTTCATCATCCCTGTGTGTCTGCATTGGGAAATAATCTCTAATTGCCTGGTCCGCAAAGTCTTACCACACTCAGCGCACAAGATGGGCAGCACGCTGCTGTTGAGCCTTTGGCCTGTTCTGTACCCACTGAGATACAGCTGCAGGCATTGTGTGCTTCATGCTGCTCCAGCCCTGCTCAGAAAATGATTATTTCATAGCTTTTTCTAAACTCCTCATCATTAATGTATCAGGGGATTTGCAACATGGGTTCCTCCAGCTTCACAAAATCCATTTAAAGGTGGAAAACTGATGCAAGAGAGAAAATGAATGAATATACCAGTTTTGGTACTGAAACCAGGAGTGTGAAACTCCCAAAGCCTGAGCCTTCCCAGCACTCAGGATTATACAGCGCTCAGCATCTTTAAGGACAGAAGCCACTGAGTTCAGCTGAGTCAAAAAAATGGCGGCATGTCTGCAAGACAAACCCCAATGCTTCCACTGAAGCCAAACTGAAGGAACAGATGATTATCACTTGGTTCCAGCCACTTTTTTACCATCATAACAAGAGCTTTGCAGAATTGGCTGCAAGAGAGATCAGTCACTAAAACATCATCTTAGACAATAAATATTTGAGATTCAGGCTGGTTCCTTCAAGGGAAAATATGCACTTAGATGTACTTTAAGATAAAATGTAAGATACACTGCAAAATACACTGCAAGATACATTTACATGTGTTTCATGCATCCCTAGTACCAATTTATACATAACCAGAAACATGAAATTAACCAGCACTTTTCAGAAGGACATGTTGGCTGTGTTCAAGAGTGGTACATTCTCAGGGCAGCATGTGCTTTTCTGTACTCTCTCTGCAGGTTTGACATCCTGGAGTTGGGAAGAAGAGTAAGAGGTCAGCAAGCATCTTTGTTCCAGTCCCATCTTCTTCTCCCTCTTAGCTCCCTGGCTATTCTCTCCTGTGACAAGCTGAAGTCCTTGTCATTCCAGCCAGCCTTTCCCCAACCAGCTCCATCGGCCTTGCAGCAGGCTGCACTCGGTCTCTCTAGCATCTAACAGCTGAGGACTAGCCACTCAATTCACCAGGCACAACACAATCCTCAGCAGGTGCCCCCAAATGCTCTGCCAGGCACCAGCCTGCTGCCCGGTGCCCAAGCCCTGCCTCAGTCCAGCTGGTGCCTAGTTCCTAGTCTTCAATTGCGGTCTCCTTTTGACCCTTCAGCTTCTGTTTAGCCTTGTCTCTTCCAGGAGACAAGCCAACCTTTCTGTTACCACTAGGCCCTGCCACTCACGTGCCATTGAAGATCCTACAAAATCAGAGGCTAAGTCACTGCTTCCTTGGATAACCTGCCTCTCTGTACTCTACAGACTTGGTCCTCACCTCTCCTTAGCCTTTTCTCTCAAAGTCTTGGGGAAAACCTCAGCTCTCTTCCAGTGATACCATCTCCACCTCCCTGTCTAGACATCTCCTCCTCCATCCTTTCTCTGAGTCAGGCCAGCCTTTCTGCCTCCTCTCCACAAACTCTGCTTCCCAATCCCCGTACCCTTTCCTCCCCTGTTCGTGTTTCCCCACCTATCTCCCCTGCTTTCTCCCAGGCCTCACTTTGCTCTCTTTACAGCTCTTACTTACCATCTTCTTGTCCGGTTTCCCTTCTTCACCTCTCTGGCCTCCTCTTTCTGTGCAATTCATGAGAAGATTCATAATTTGAGTGGGTTTTCCACAGGAAGAGGGGAAAAACACATCCCGTAACCCAGATGTATGTTCCTTTATGATGTTACATACCACCCAGGCAGTGATGTGTTGTGCTGATGGTGTCTTCGAGATCATTCTCACGTTTCTGAAAAACTGGACACATGTATAAGACAAGGCAGCAAAACTCAGCCAAACTGTTTCCCACAAACTGAGTGCTCTTCACTTTACTCAGATGATATCCTTTTAGCTCAGGAAGAAAATACCACCTCTGTACGTGCACAGGACAGGTTACAGGCAGGTGTTTTGTGGTTTTTGCTGTTCACAGCAGCAAGTAGATTTGCATTAAGGACAGACGCAAAGGTAAACTGAGCAGACAGATTAGGTACAACCACAACAGGTGATGTGGAAATGCCCCTCTTTGCCCCCAGTTCATTAATGCTAATACATTTAAATGGACATTTGACTAAAAAATATCAGCAGTTCTCCTTTGTCTTGGTGGTGTGAAGACAGAGAGTACAACTAGCTCCCATCCTCTCTAAAATGAGGGTGATCAGAGGTGAATGACTAAATAGCTGAAGAAGTTTCTTCACTGATCGTTATCGATCGGGCCAGCATCATTCGGCACAGCTAATTCCACCCACCACAGGTTTGTTTTGAAAGCAAGGTGATGCCATTCCTTGTTGTGGATGCACTGTTTAGGCATGTTACAGAGAGTACAACTAGCTCCCATCCTCTCTAAAATGAGGGTGATCAGAGGTGAATGACTAAATAGCTGAAGAAGTTTCTTCACTGATCGTTATCGATCGGGCCAGCATCATTCGGCACAGCTAATTCCACCCACCACAGGTTTGTTTTGAAAGCAAGGTGATGCCATTCCTTGTTGTGGATGCACTGTTTAGGCATGTTACAGTAGCAGGAAAGAGAGTAACATTGCTAAGGGCAGGTGATATCATTTCTGGCTGAGAGCAAGGATGTGTCTTTCCCAGCACCTGTGGTGAGTAGAAACACTGACAATAGGTAAGCAATAGGGAAAAGAGAAATCGCATGGTGGTCCTGAGTCAACAGAGTTCCCAAGCATGTGCTCAATCTCATTCATGAGTAGCCCCCGTTTAAGGGTTAGTTCGTGAGTAGCCTTCTTTGGTTATGGCCAGGCACACGCATGCTTCACTGAATCATGGCCCTAATAGTGGGTAGATACAAGATGGAAACCCTGTCCTAAAGCTCAGAGGCTCCCAAACATGGATCCAGCTGTCTGCCACAGAGATGGGGACAGGAAGGAGCAGACCAACTGGCAAATCGTGATACCCATGATTTATTTTCATACAGTGACTACATTGCCCCGATCTGTAACTGAATATAAATACATATTCAATGTGTGAAAGAAACAAAATTCTTAAGGCAAGCAACATTTCTTTCCCAGCTGAAACATAGCTATTGCATCAAGACTCAATCACCTACTTCTTCAAAGAATGCCATGCAATCAAATGGTGACCAGTCACCCAGATTTTGTTTTTTAGACCACACCAAGGAGGGGGGGAAGACGGGGAGTTAGTTCCATAACTATCACAGGGTGGAATTCCTCTGGTGACCCAGAGATTTTCCAGAACAACAGTGGATGAGGATACATTAAAAAAATAGGAGGGGAGAGAGAGGAGAAGGAATTTCCTATTTCCTTTGTGTCGTGGTTTAACCCCAGCCAACAACCAAGCACCGCACAGCTGCTCACTCACTCCCCCTGATGAGAAGGGGGAGAGAATTGGAAGAGTGAACGTGAGAAAACTCTTGGGCTGAGATAAATTTAACAGGGGAAGCAAAAGCCGCGCACACAAGCAAAGCAAA
>JMFS01139423.1:0-13176 GCA_000699545.1 Podiceps cristatus | reverse complement strand
CTTCCAACCCTAACCGTGCTATGATTCTATGCAAACTAAACTACATTTAAATAGCACAGGGAGATGCTACAATAGTTTAAGAAGGAAAACACTTTTACAAATATAGGTATCTCAGCAAAGTTTAAACTTTTTTTTTTTTGTATTTAAATAATTGTATTTGCAGTTTTCTGAGAGCATAAATAGCAGAGTAGAAATAGAGTAGGGGATGAAAACTGCTGTTGATAAAAGCAAGTTTTGAAAGGCTTAAAGGTGCCTGACACTGAGCTTGGCCTGGAAAAGAAAAAGATCTATTATCCAAATAATTCCTCTTTTCTATTGCATATGTTAATTCTTTGCAATGAATCAACTGTATTTTCAATAATATTGTTCAAGATGTTTTTTAAATCTTTTTCTTCTATCAGTAACCAGAAATATGACTACAGCGAGAATACAGTTGATAAGAGATTGCTACAGCAGTAATGGAAAATAAGTCACATCTTTGTTGAACTGCTGGAATTCCACTATTGATGGTCTCCAGATGCTAGCACTCTCACACCATGAGGTCAGATGGAAGTGTCTCTTCGCCTTCGACTGCTCAGCAGTGAAATGACCACAAGGTCATTTCTGTCCTGCAGTCATCTCTGTCCTGCAGGAGCACAGGGTAACAGGCACTGCCTGTTTGCACAGGTCAGCTCTGACCAGCTCCCTAGCAAAATCGTGAGCCTGTCTTAAATATGCACCAGCATTGGTAATCATGGTATCAGCTCTCTACCAAGCTTTCCTGGTTTGAAGCTTATGACAGCTCACTGCTAAAAGAGAAGATAATTCTCAGCCAGTCTATGGCCTTACTCATCTCTACCTATGAATTGTTAACCATGATGAGAAACCTTTCTTGCACTGGACAGTTTAAAGAATGTGGCCTAGTGTTAACATATGTTTTACATTTTTAACTGAGAAATCTGAGCAGACAAGAATGGGGGACTGCAAATGACCACAGTGGTTATTAAACCAAATCTTCCATGAACATAAACAATCATAAACCAGCTGCCTAATCTAGAAAAGACTACAAAAACCACCACCACATACACATGACAAAAGACACTGCAGCCTAAGAAAAACTGAAGATTGGCAATACAAATTTTTGTTCATTTTAAAAAAACAAGCCAAACCAAAACAAAAACACCACAAGAACAACTGGTATTGCACATCGACTGCTGCTATGTGTATTTATTTACTTTACTGATGGTCAAAGACAATCACAAGAACTTGCATAGACTTGCCATTTTATACATTACTAACTCATCTCCAGCCTACCTTTGAGGTTAACATAATTTACAGGCAACAGATAAAACCTAGCTTTCTGTAAATTGATTTTTAATTCAGGAAGTGGCATATAGTGCTCACCTGAGATCAACAGAAAAAATGACAAAGCCACAATGCCAGCTTCACACCAGTACCTCTCAGATGAAATGAGAACGAAAGATACCCCCCTAGTATGTGTTAAAAACCTCACTCCCTGAAAAACTCTTGTGACATCTTCAAAGTGGAATATGTTCAAGATTGGTGCATTGTCATTTCACAATGCAGTTTGGGAAATAAAGTAATTTAAAATATTGCAGTAATAATTTATGGGAATTTAATATTCTTCTTTTCTGTGTTATATTTTTACAGTCAAGATACTTTGTTTTTTAATTAAAAAGTTAATAAATTATCCAAAAGCCAGTATATCACCATGAATAATCAATATTGAAAAGCAATGTACTGAAAACGTAAGCATAATAATATGCATTATCAACCATATCTGCTAATTTCTAAAGACTAAGACACTCAAGTACCAGTAACATCATGAGCACATCTTGTTCTGAACTGTAAGTGTAGAGATTTTACTGGTAAACCAGCTGAAAGCACTATGGAATTAATCCCAGGTCTTTTTACTGTGAATGTTCTTTTTTACTGGTCAATAAACAATTCAGGGAAATTTGGAACTAGCCATGAAACGATTATAAGAGGAAGATTTATCCCCCCCCAAATTAAAGCTGGGCTCAGAGGTAGAAAAACATCCTGTTTTTTAGATGCAGTTTAAGATAGAGATTTCTACATGAATTACTGGCGCGAGTAACTTGCTTCCCACCCACAGCACATGAAATGTGATTTTAAGATACCTGTCTGGCCCATTCCTGTTTAGAAAGTCTTCTGGTGTTACCAGGAGTTCCATGAAGAACCTGTTACTCCTTCTTTCAAACATCTGCACCAACTTTACAAAAGTACCGTGGAAGCTTAACAATGAGGACATTTTATTTTCTTGTGTAGATGCTACTTGTCCAGGGTAAACAGAAGTTTGCAAAGTTAAGGTCAGTTTTGGTGTTACTTAAGAGTGGCTCAGTCTTCTAAAGTCGATGGGAGCTGCAAGTGTTAAAAAAGGACCTCCTAAAAATGCACAATAGAACCACATGCACCTCCTTATGTCCCACAATAGTCCTTTTGCAAATACACGCTACCTTATCATAGTTTTAACATCAGCTTTATGCAAGTAGCATCCCAACTACAGTTTCAGCAGCAGAGAGTGGCAACGGATCAGTTTTTCCTTCCAGCCCAGCTATAGGGCAGCACAGCAGTGCTGATGCTGTGCTCTCTTTTTATTCTTCTTTAGCCTGTAGCTCTTTGGACACCACAGTTGCCTTTGAAACAGACTTTTCCAAGCTGTGCTGATATACACAGAGAACCAATTCACAGCAGCTCACTCAAGAATCGCTGGAGAGAACATGTTTTCTAAAGGATACGCATTTAATGACTTGAGTCTGATGCCTCTTTACAAATAAAATGCTCAAAAAAGTATTTTTTAATAGATCTTTAAAGCTCCTGCGGGACATCAAACTGACAGAGATCAAAAGGAAGGTACTCATTAAAACCATATCAGGTCCCTAATCTAAGGATGTTTGCATTGTCAGCTCAGAGGTCAGTATCGTGGTGCAATCTGGTGTGTCTGCTGAGATGTGGTGCGAACATATGCACTAAGAACTGGACTGATAGAACACAACGCTCTCCTAAAATAACAACAGCAAGTTCTCTGCTTCTGTTCAGAGCATAGGGTACAGGATTGCTGAATTGATTCACATCTATTACTGGCAACCACATCATATTTTTCAGGGTAAACAAATTCCATATTAAAGTGACCTTTTGCTCTGATTTTTCTGACTGGAAAGCTGTTTCAACTTCTCATTTTTCTAGTAGTAGGAACTTTCTGCTCTCCAACATACATTTATTTCTTGCCAGTTCTTATGTCAAAATAAAAGTGCTTAAGCTAGGGAACAAAGTAGTTTTAAAAGTATTCTAGAAGTAAAAGTGAATACTTCAGTTTCAAAATACTACTGCTTAAATCCCTAAATGTTTTCAGTGACAATTTCAATACTCTTCCCTAAACCCTCTTCCCCCCCCCAAAAAAAAAAAACACAAAACAAAAACCAAACACCTGTTAGAAATACTTAGGCTAGAAAGGTAAGTCCTCAAAATTAGGAAAAAGTTATATTCACAGTTGTCAGCACTGTCAACATTAATTTCATTCTTTCTGAACACTTAGTAGGACTTTTGTCTCACAACAAAAATACACAGGACCATGCAAGTAGACTGGGATAAAACATATGCAGACAGTTTGCAACTGCTTAAGCAATCATAAATCTGTTGTTTACCAAGATCACATTGCTTGTCTGTGTATTAATAGATTTCTAATAACTGATTTCTGAGGCTTTCAAAAGTCTAAAAACTTGCCTTTGGACTGACTTGACTTACTAGTCACCTAATCTTAAAAAAACAATGCTTTAGTTGAAACAACCTTAAACACTGTTAATAAGACACAACTAAACTTTTAACATTACTTTTGTTCTGGCTTTCTCATACTGTTTCTTCTCACTAAGCACCCCCCTCAAAAACTCTAAAAGATTTACTTCAATCAGCTTCTGTTGTTGTGTGTTTTGTCTTTTTTTTTTTTTTTTTAATGTCTGACTAGAAATTTTTCCTTTGTTTACCACACCAATTGTTAACACAACACATCGAGGTGTTTGTTTCACAAAGCACTACATATTACTTCTGTAAAAGAAGGTGGCTTTCAGACAGGTATGAAAGAAAAACAAAGATACTCTTTGACAAGCCTCAGATACAGCAATGACTTCATGTGTGACACTTGTGTAGCAGGCTTGTCAGAAATGTTACTCTAGTGACAGGATTAGCAAGGTCTCAGTGCCTCAATTTCAAGTCTTAGGCTCGAGGCTCCTCTCCTTTGGACACAAGTTTAATCATACCAGCTGGCATCTTACTTGCAACTGAGGATGAGTTGTTAGAACTGAGTACAGATACTACAAACATCCACTGCATTTCTCTTTGGGGAAGAAGCCTTGTGCCCAACACAGCAGCTCATACTTTCCATTTAACCATAGTTTTCCATCTTTCCTCATGGCTCTGGAACTTGGAAAAGCTCCCTCATGAGGCAGCTGCTCCTTTTTTGCCTCTCACCACCGCTGTCCCAGCAGCTCCTAGGTGCAGCCTTGCAGCGAGGGCAGCCGCTGCCGCGGGAGGCACAGTCGTCCTGGCAGACAGCTGATGTTCTCCCAGCACCGTATCTCAAGAAAGTCCATTTCAGCTCACAGAACAGCAATTTCCTCTAAGGAGAGGAATAAAATATATGGGATAAACCAGTTGTCTTTACCAAGGGGCATGGAAGTGGTCATGTGGCAACTATTTGGACAAGATAAACAAATGCAAGTAATTAGGTTCTCTTAGACCTAAACTAAAATACCTATACACTTGAAGTCACCAGGCTAAATAATGCAGACCAAAGAAAAGGTAACTCTCTTCAGCAAAACCTGCTGCAGCTTTCAGAGCATCAGAGCTGTTGAAGGAGATGTTCACGAGCATACAACAACCGGCAGACATCCTAAATGTTGCACTTGCTACCAAGCTCTACCTACCATAAACAAATCTTGAGGCCTAAAGATAACTATCAAACCAGAGTCATTCCTTCAGCTACCAAAGGAATGACAAGCTACAATTCAAGCTTTTGTTTTGTTTTTTTACATGAAGATACCACATTCTTTGATGATACTGCATCTTTATACACAGATACATCTCTATCTTTACATTCATTTTGTGTTTCATTTCTTTGTTATGGAGTCTTTTCAGCAAAAAGCTAAAAAAATTTGTTTTAAGTAAGGTAAATGTCTAAAGGCTTGTATTACGGCTGCAAAGGAAATAATCTGCCTGGCTTCAAAAGTAGATTTGCTTGGCTCCTACCAGGTCCAAAATCTTTTTGAAACATGGAACCCTATTCAGGGCTTTTTTGCCTGAAACATTAGGACTACAGTTGGAGTGTGTTAGGTATGAACAGTCCCAGCTTTCAATACTTTCCTGTCCCATCCAGATCAGAAATCTGAAAACTGTTTCCCACATGCCAAGAGATATCACACCTGAGTCTGTTGTGGTTTAGCAATCCAGCCAAAATATAAAAATATTTTTCTTATATGCAATGTGGAATAGTACTTACCAAAGACACTCACAGAAAAGTGAGCATCTTTAGCCTAGTGTTAACAATGAAACAGCAAAGGATCTTAAGCTTCCTATTTTCTGTCCCATATGACTCCCTAAACCCCTAGACTCTTTCTTTGCTATTCTAGGCTTGGTTTTGATTAGAAATTCCATTTCGGACCAAAGAAAAAACTTCCCATCAAGTCTGGTATGTACATTCCTAAAAAGGAGGACTGGTTTCAACTAATTAACATTCTCTAATGGAATAGCTATTTTGTCAGAGGACTCATGATTGGCTGTAATTTGACTTCTAAGTAATAATTAGAGCAGTATGACAGTAATTACGTTAGCTGTGAACTTACCATTTCCCAAAAAGAGGGCAATAAATTAGAGACTGATAGAGAAAAATCTGACAACAGCTGGCAGTGCTTGAAAGCTGCTGCTTCATACTGCATTTCCCAGAAGATACTGACTTGGAAGCAAGTGCTGCTCTGCTATAAGCCCTCCTCTGTTTCTTGTACAGCCCTCAAGTGGGACAAGAGGAAGAATTATTTTCAGACAACAGAATAAACAAGTATATTTTCAGAGACATTTTCCTCACACTCTATTTTAGGCTAAAACACCTTAGGAGACAATTTTTTCACATAAAAGCTACACTGCATTTCTAAACCAGTCAAGTTCAGAAGTTTACAGAGCATATTCACTACAGCTTGGTTGTTAAGACTGGAGACATTTCTTTCCTTTATATCCTGTCTCATGCAAGCAGTTATCCTCGAATCAAAGTCAATGCCCTACTTGAGTCAAGCATAAAAAATCTGGCAGGACTAAACATTACACTTATTAAGCAATTCTTTGGGCAACTGTCACACAAGAAGCTCCATAGCCTGTGTTTACTCTTTCCACTGCTGAAAAAGCCCAGGCTCAACCCATGTCAGAGCCTGAATTAAGAATTATAACAGTAATCACAAGACCCAAATGGCCAGGCATTTTCTTAACTCTAAATTATCAGAACAACAAGTTTGCAAAATATTATTTCCTATATGAAATCTGAATAGAACAATCTCTAAAAGCAAGTTGTGGCCATTACAAGAGAAACACAGATACTGCAAAAGAATCTACTGCAATGCCATGACTTTCTTCTGTTCCCACCAACTCCTCAATCAAACCAAACCTGAGAAACGCTAAGAATCAAAACTTTTATCATTCACTTTGTAACAAGTTGATGGTGTATATTGAACAAGAACTGAGAAGGGAATGACTCCCAGACCTGTATCATTCCTTGCATTAGCACAGCTTCAAGAAGAAACTTTTAAAATTGTCATCAACCTGAACCATGTCAGTTGTACCTAGCTCTACATTTTAAGAATTTTATTCTAAAAATAAGCATTTTAACTTTTTTGCTAAAAAAACCCCAAAAAACAAAAAAGGGGATCTGACAAAAGCAACTGGTATCTCAGAGAGCAAGGAAAAAAAAAATCGTCCGAAGTTTTGCTGTATCTAAAAAGTCCATAGATAAGTAGTTTTCAGAAGTCACTCCTTTATTTTTTTGTTATTATGTGTCTTGCAGGAATTCATTTTTTTGGGTTATAAACATGGATTCCTAATTGCAGAACTTCTAATTGCAGTTTCACATTTTAAAAATTGCTTTCTTAGATCTTTTGTAGAAGCAACAGACTAAACATTCTGAGAAAATGTTCTTTCCTGCAAAACTAGACATTTATTCCTTTATGGAGCAGACTTTTTTTCTTTAAAAACAGATTGAGATACAAAAATCTGAGAGAAAAGTGAATGGACTGGGTGACTAAAAAGGACCGCATGTACATACCTTTACCTCCACTTTGCTTTTATGAAACTGAGCCTGTTTTCTGGATGGATAATGCAGCTTCCAGAAAGAAATCACAGAGGCTCAAGATAGAAATTGGTCAAATGAGATGGTAGCTATAATATACCTTCACAGAAAAAGGCACAGAAAAAGGTAAATCAAAGTCAGCAGCTCAGAAGTTAAACTAGGAAATTTTCAAAGGGTAAGATAGTTTTAATATTCCGGGCTCCTTAACTTTTAAGGGAATAGTAGCTAATGAAAAGTAATTCAGACATTTTCATGGCTTTAAAAACATTGTTCTAGTTACATCACAAATTAAGCTGAAGAGTTATGGGTTGTGCTTATGCTGGTCAGCGAGTGGTCAAGAGATCATTTATGACCAGCATTTTACTCATATAGCATTCAAAGGTGAAGACAGGGAGATGAGGAATTCCCCAGGTCAAATACTGTTACGTGCTTTACAGTTTTACTCAAAGCTTTTATTTTGCTTTGTAACTGGTAGGATTATTTTGGTCTCTTGCTGGTGGTGACCTCATGTTTTGCACCAAACTTTACTTGGTAAACAACCACAAAAAAATTATATATATAATAACTGGATTTAAATGCCCAAAGTGACAAAACTAAGAAACTGAGGCCTGCTCCAAAGTATGAGTGTGCAAGAGAGGCTTTATGATCTAAATTATTTATTTTAAACTTTGAAGAGCACAGCAGGGTTCAGGATCAAACTGATTTCATGATACTTTTTAAAGCTTTCTTCCTACCAAATGTAACAAACATTAAGAAGTCCTACAGTATGTATTAATTTATTTTGAAAAATGAAAAACTGGAATATAAACTGTGCTACTAATTCACAAAATTGTGTCAGAAGATAAACTTAACTGAGACACTGTTCAAAATGACTAAATATGGTGCAAGAGAACAATTTTCATATTGTGGCCAGTTTTCAGTTCATGTGTTTAGTCACAAAGGAAAGATACAAAAACCATTTCCCCATAGCTGTAGCACTTACTCATTTGATCTCCAGATAACATGCATCTTCTGTGTGTTATCTTCACAGACATTAAGGTCTGTGTTAAGCAAACATCTTTGTCAATATGGACTTCTCAACTATTCAGAATTCCTTTAAATGTGAAAGATACTAGCAATCCTGGAACTTTGCCAGGTCAAGCATCTGCAACTACTGGACACAGCCTACTTTCAATACCAAGCCCTTAAGCCGTTTCCTGAAACAGGATGCATTTGTCTACATAGTGATTGTGTATTTATTTTACTACAAAAATGCTTATTATAAAAAAAAAAATCCCACCCCTCCATACTTTGGTCAACTGGATGCGTATTTCCGTGAGAGACTTAAAGCTATGTTAGCAATACCTAAAAAAAGAAAAATAAATTGTAGTGTCAGTGCATAATTTTTATTCTAAGTGTAATTAATTCAAACAATCACTATGAACATATTTTCTTACCGGATGTTTGCTGTTACAACTTAAAAGAAACCAAATCAGTAGCAAAATAGCTGCTTCTTTTCCTTGGTGATACACTACCACAAGCACAAAACACAGACTAGCAGAATTGTAATCTTCTTATAGTAGGTACCAAAACCTCTTCATAATTTTCTTGTTTAAAATTGAGTAATAGGAATCAATTTGGTCTAATAGTAAACCATGCCACAACCGAGGAACAATTTGATTTGTCTCTCAGTTTGCCAAGAATTGAACTAAGAATTTCCTGGTGTACTACAGTTTTGAATGTAAGTATCATTTGTGTACAATTGCAACAAATTAGCATTACTTAAAGGAAATACAAATACACCGATATTATGAGCCTGTTTAAGGCCATAATTTGCTGCATGTAAGTAATATTTATTGAAGGTCAGGTTCTTCTACATGTTTCATATATTCTTTACATTTAACTCTCTATATAGCAGGAATAAGATGCAAAAATAAGCTGGCAAAATGTATAAGCAGCTTCAGCAGATTTTTAAAAGGGAAGAAAAAAAAAATTAACAAGTCCTAACTGCTGAAAAAAGCCTACCTGAGAATTCTGCGACTCGCAGTACCCAACACCATTCAAGACAAAAAAGTAAAGCTCAACTAATATAGTTTATCTGTGCAAGCTGACTCTAAAAAACTGTCATAATGGGCTTGTTTGTCTTCAGTGAGAGAATAAAAGTTAATAAAGTACAGCTCTAATGTAAGTTCTGTTGATACATTCCTTAGATTGTGTGGATGATGGGGAACAGGCAGACAGCATTTAACTCAAAAGTACTTCTCTATCAAGTTTAGGCTGATGTTTCAGATAGTAACAAATTCATAGAGCTGCCACTCATCAATATGTGGGAGTACCATTAAAAATGCTTTTCCTAAAATTATTCTACCCATACTGAAAGTTTTGGTGTTTTTATTTTTAATCTTCCATTCTTATTTCCCTTTCCGTATTTCTGAATTCTTTCACAGCTTTCTTAAATGGAATTTATTTTTGTCAAGTCTCTCCTGTTCTCCCTCTCCCACCACATTTAAGAAAAGAATGCTTATTTACACACACAACCTACACTACCCAACACCGGTTTAAAGTGAACAATCCCCTTGCAGATGTGTCAGAATCTGAAAGCAGCTTCTGCTTCCCCAGCCTAAGATTTATTGTCTAGTGAAGAAAAAAAAGCTCATAGTTGCTCTCAATACTTTCAGCAGATCTAATAATTGAAAAAGTAATTTTGATTTTTACAGTTGTCTTAAGCTGAAGTTTGTAATCTTTACTTCTGTTTCACAGCTTATGTATGTTTTTAAAGAGGTGCACAAATAGAAAAACACCACTATTTGTTGTCAAAACATTCCTCATGGAAACTAGGGTCCTGATTTTGTAACCCTTCTCAGAACTAAGTGCTAAATAATCCCTTTGCCAATGTATCAGAACACAGTCAATGACAAAATACATCATACCCCACTAGCCTTCAGGACATTCTCCCAAGACAATGGCATTCAAAAAGGCAACTGAGCTTCACAATTTGTCTTGCATCCACTACCATATTAGGTTAATTTAAAGATTCTGCTTTCTGAAAGATTGCTTCAAGTGTTTCACAGAAATATTTAACTGGTTAGATTCATAACACCATAAAAAGACCTAACAGATGATTTTGATCCCACTCCTTTGGCACATCTTAGGAAGAATAGTGAGTTCTTAAGAATTCAGTTTTGTGAGTTATAAGCACAGTTTTGATAGGTCTTGCATGAAGAAGTTTACATTTGTTTTGCAATACTCTTTTCAAGCGTTTTAACAGAAAGAGACAGCCTGATGTAATTTTCTCCTTCTTAGTTTATTATCTTCGCATACATATTCCAAAAACACTAAGATGCCAGTCTGCCTTAACATACAGAATGAGCAGCTTTAGGGAGTCAGATTGGTTTCTTGTACTGCTGGAGGTCCAGGGTGTAACTTGCAAAACCAGTCAGCTCCAATGCACAGTATACCAATAACCATTACCATAGAACAGATATCCATTAGTGTGATGAGCAGAGCTATATACTGTAATAAGTACTATCAAAAACTTAAATTACATGTCATGGCACATCTGCACACAGTATTTAGGAAGGTAGGGCCTTTAATGTCATTTCAACATAACTTGGAAAACAAACTGTGGAATGAAGTCATTGTTATCAATCCTCTTCAGAGCTAGATTCATCTTCCTGGTCAGAGAGCTCAGCAACAGGAAAGCGCAGGATGGCTGCCACTCCTGTCAGCTGGCCCAGCTGCTCTCCAGACACATGAAGGCTGGAGAAAATGCGTACTGTGCCCATGTTCTCCCGTACGCTATCTACTAATTTAACATATCGGGCACGTGTAGCCACATCCTGGTGTCGGAAAAGCTCATCGCTGATCAGCAAGGTATCGATGGCCATGGCTTCATTGGCCTTCTCCACATGTTTTAGACCATAAAAAGCCCGGTCAGGCTCATGCTGCAGCATTTTATAGAAGTCATCTAAGGCTTTAACCTCACCAGCTGCCTTAGTGTCAGAGAGACGGCTAGTCACAGCTGGGTCACAGAGGGCTTCCTTCAATGCGTATTTATGTCCAGAGGAAGAGTGGACCTAGAGTAAAAAAAGTCAAAGGTTTGGGTTTTTTAAGTAAAAAGGACCATTTTCTTGATTAGTCAATCACAAATAGCTTCCATTATTCATAATATTTATCTTGATAATTATTCAAGGAAGTTATCTTTTTCTTGAAACCTACATGACTCTCTTCTTAAAAGAATCTCTTTTGCAACCCAATGCCTATACCAAATCCCTTAAACTGTATTTTAAGAAGTGCAGGAAAGCTGTTTCTCTTATTCAAAGACTGGGTTAAATACACAGACTGTTGCAGCCTCAAGGTAGGGCCACTTGAAAGTACTTAGAAACTAAGACTTAACCCTCTCCCTTTTAAAGCATTCGAGAAGAGGAAGACCTCTAAAGACCACAGTGCAAAAGGATCAAGTCTTGCACACCTGCATAGCTACTATGCTTGCACAGCTGTGAAGTACATTAAAACTGTTCACAGTTATCACTTTACTACAAATGCAAAAGGAAGCTTGGTGCAAGGTCTCCTAAGCATTGTGAATATTATACAAGTATCCTTAGGAAAAGGAAGACTTCTTTTAGGCTCTGGGTTTGCCTACTTCAGTGAAAGGCAAAAAGCCCACCCACTCAATAAATGAGATGATTAAGGTACAGGTAAATATGCTATGGTCTGCATAACCTTTAACTATATGGTACAAAACTAACAAAATTAACCTACCTATATCACATCCAGGTACTTTTTTTAAAAAAAGCTTTAGAAAGCTGTTATTAAACATGTATGCTATACAGTAAAACAGAATAACACTACAGTTATATTTTCCAACTTGTACTTCACTCTTCATTGAGGCTTAAATATGCCTTTATAGAGAGTCTGAAATATTTAATACTTTCTCTACTCCACATCAAGGTATCCTAGGAAGGAGCCATCCCTGTACCTTGCATAACTACCTTACAGTTCGAGGCATAAGAATAATTTCCTTGAGATGCTCAAACAGAAATTTAGTTTCTCTAATAAGTGAATTATTTCCCATCACCCCTGTAATTACCTTCTATTATTACAGGCAGCGCTTAAGACTCTTTTTACCCACTCTGGAGACTGTTTAGCTCCTTACCTGTAGGAACTTGGACCTGTTCTCCATCAGAAGCTTGTTGTCAGTCTTGACCGCCTGCTGGAACATGTAGTCACAAAACTGCTCCCGTACGAAGCCTGGACTAGCCACCAGTACACACTTCACCACCTCAAAGTTGATATGCCGCTGGATGGCTTGCACCACCTGCTCATAAAACCTCTCCAAGGCCCGGTCATGCTGACTGCAGTTCCCTCTCCGCTTGCGGGGTATGTTCACCTCCACCTTGGCACGAGTAAGTGTCATGCTTGGAGTGACCAGGCCTTCTTGCATGCCCCCGGCTGCCACATCGGCGCTCCAGGCTGGGTCGCAGGCCTGCTCAATGCGCTCCAGCACCACGCTGTCCCACTGCTTCTTTGCCAGTGTGAACTGCCGGTTCGGCTCCAGCTCGATGGTGTGGTAGGCCCCCATCTTGACATACTCATTCTCTTGGATGTTCGTGCCCTTGACCCGCAGCTGGCAGGCCTGTGAATCGAAGTCGATGGCCTCCACGCAGAGGGTGAGGGTGGTGCGGATGCGGTTGCTGCCCACGCTGCCCGTGGCCGACTCGGTCTGCACCTTCCGGATAGTGGAGGCCCGCAGGCTGTCACCCACCTGCAGCAGGTTGTAGGTGTGCCACATGTCCTCGGGCTCCTCGGGGATCAGCGTCACCTGCCCCGCATTATCCTTCTCCAGGTCCTTCCTC